>JAZDUA010000020.1:7550000-7787500 GCA_038098605.1 Gryllus longicercus
ATATCTCTGGTGTATGTTAAGAAAAATTACAAATTCGCACTTCATTGCAATGATTTGTGGATTTAATGTATTTTTAAAAATTCTTTCTAATTTTAAGAATAGGTTCGGAGGTAAAACTATTAATGTGGAAAGCAAGTCATCATGCTAATTCTACAAATATACCGCCGTATTCTAACAATGTACCTACAAATATACCGCCAATAAAGCATGCGATCGCTTTTAAATATCACAATACGAACAGTAGTTTTTAAAAAAGCACTTCATAAACGAGAAATTTTAGATAAGCAAAAGAGATATCGAAAAGTTTTATTCCGACAAAACTATTCCATTCTAACACCTAAAGAAGACACAAATGGAATACGTATAGGATTTAGTATTTCAAATTATACTACTATTTCTAATACTATCAATATAACAACTAATAATATCTTAAATGGCTTTGAGAATTTTATTAGCTGCGATTTTATCATCACGAATTACATGTCTCAGTAATTCAGATCAAGATTTTCCTTCTTTAAATTCAGTGATACCGCAAAAAATGGTATCACTATTCAGCTAAGAATATTATAAATTTCATTTAATTATGAAAAATTCCATTGATGTGATAATGTTATATGAGTTACTTTTACGAAAGGTATTCGTTAAAATAATTTATTTTTTTATTACATCCGGTCTCTTATGATTAAAATAAAATTTATTGTTAATGATACAAAACAATTACAATTTCTAAATAGCTCTTAACAATTTTATTGCTACAGCTTGATAATTTCTATATATAATATTTCTACATATTTGTGACAAATAATTTCAAAGATTCAGTTAAAATATTTGTTGAAAAGAATGAGAGTAAAGTATTTAATAAACTCAACTTAATAAATTTCTGAAACACTCAAGAAGTACATTAAAAAAAGTGGGTGCATACAAACAGAAAATGAGAAAACTAATAAAACTCTTCCCCAAAATAAAACAAATACGTCTTCAGGAATGACGAGGAATGAAAAGCTCCGATTTCCTCCTTGCAAACGTAAGGTAACAATAAGGTACACACACACACACACACACCAGTCCTCTCTGCGGCGCGTCAAAAACAACTGCTCGATTTCGAGGCGGGGCGGCGGGTGACGGTAGGGTGTGGTGGAAAATGTGTAAGAGTTTGTTGGGGAGTGAATTGTGGGAAACGCCAAGACAGAAAAGAAGACTGCGAAAAGACACGTAAAAGTATCTGCTCAAACAGTGGGTTTAAGGAAAACAAAAGATTAAAAGTGATGAAATGGCTGCTGGAAAAAAGCGTCATGTGAAGGAATGCCAAGCGGATAGATAGTGTTGAGTAACGTGGTAGTAATTGTTAAGGGGGCTCGGTGATGTGATGGTTGAAGGAGGAGAAATGTGCTAGAGAGCAAGGTCGGTGAATGTTCTAATAACGATGAGAACTGCCTGGATGTCGGCGGCGAAGGCACCGTCACTCAACATCATGGGTGAAAGGGGCGGAAAGCTGGAAGGGGTAGTCGTGACTACCGCTCAGGCCGTATTCGAGGATTCGAGTGGGGACGAGAGAGTGGAAGGATCCTTCCGGTCGCATTGATAACCCCGACCTCCTCTCCCCTTCCTCCGCGCGTCCCGCCCGCTGCGGGTGACAGACGCGCTACGGAACGCGAGCTTCCCAGACAGACGACAAACGCCCTGCGATAAATCTGGCCGAGCCAATTATGATTTTTCGGGCGACGGCCTCCGTCGTGACAGCGACGTCAGCCAGCAGCACTCCGCTCTGCCTGCGCTGCTGCCCTCCACCCCCCTCCGGCCTCACCCCCTCGCACCCTCCCGTGCTCAACATCCCCCTCCACTCAACGTCCCCGCTCAATCTCCTTCTCTCACACACACCTTCTCCCGGCCGCCCTCTCCTCTTAACAACCCTGTTCTCTCTACCTCCACTCCTCTCCTTCAGTGTCAAGTACCTCTCCTTAAGTATCAAAAGAAGTGAGGCAATGAATTATTGAATTTGTAACTGAACAGAAGTGTACATTTCCATTCAACCGAATTTTCTTACGTGCGTTATTTTTAATAAGCACAATGGTTTCTCATATTTGATACATCATTGATTTTCCCCAGCGTTTTAGTGACTAACACAAAACCCATCTAAATAACAAAAGCTTTTTTGTAAGTATAAAAGCAAAGGTAAAGCTGGTGAAAATGAGGGAAATAGTTTCCATTGGTGTTCCATTGAAGGTTCGGAGATACATTTTTCCCTTTTACTTCCCTTTGTTCCTCTTCGATATCGGCTCTGATTTCGCAATGTATAATACAATATTGTCAGAAAATAATTTTCCTTTCCCGATGTAAATGCGTTTTTATTCTTCTCTTTGGTGTTACTGTCTGCCCAAAACGGTCTAATGCATCTCCAATAACTCCCCATATACAACCAGGAAGCATTATTTTCTGCTTAGGGTCTGCATCGGAACATGTTACTTAATATAAACCTGTGTTTCGTAAAACAAACGACACAAAGATTAACCTGTTTGTTTAAAAAAAGGAATATTTTCTAGATAGAAATATATTTGTTAAGGAATATTAAATATTTATTTGTGCAATAATTTCATATTATTTTCAAAATAGTTTCCTAATAGTTTCAAAATATGGAAGAAATATTAGTGTCAACGGAAAACGATTAGAAAATTAACAATTCACGAAAAGTTACATCAAGGCAAATCTTCTGTCCATACGACATATCTCCTGCCATGCGTATTCAAATCTTTTTGTAAGCTGGATTTTTTGAATCATCATTACCTAAAAAATACCAACCTTTTGACGAGATGTGGTAAGTACGTAGGTGTTTCAAAGAGTAAAATCAAAATCACAGTATTGTACAAAATGAAACTTTCAAGTATCTCAAACTACTGTGAACATACATGATTTAAGTAGGTGTTGACATCGCTTTGCATTGCTGAATAATGGCAATTGAAAGATAATGTCGGCGTCTTTAGCAATTAGTCCCTTCGAAGGGGGCTAAGATTCACTGTGGTTCTCGGGGTAAAACATCAAGAAATTCTGTGATGTTCGAAAAGTGTAGCAATTACAGTAGAAGCGAGAGAAGGGAAATACGAGAGTCTGTATGAAAAGTGGAGTCTGCTTATAATTGACGTGCAGGGCCCATGACATCCCAGAACTTCCGAAACAGTTGAGAATTTGGAGTGAGATATCGCCATGACTGGCAAGATCTGGCGCACTTTTTCAGAATTTTTCGGCCGGACTGCCAGACTTCGATCCAGTCATACCACTGTTACGGAAATTGTCTACACGGAGTAATTATTTTCCTTTCATGACAGCATACATCCCCTCTTTGATACTGCAATTCCCCACTTTGACACTCAATTGTATAAAGCTGATCTCGATAACACCCATTCAATCTTAATTCTTGATAGACGACAAAATCATGAGTTTGTTTGATGGAGAAAGAACATTGCGTAAAGGTGTGAAAATACAAAATAAAGGCGATTATGTTAAAAAATAAAAAAGATGAGCTATTATATTAAAAAAGCCGGAAACATTGAGGCATTTGTTGTTTCTGGTCAATGGAAGCCGACGAAATATCACGCGTACGAGCCATCAGTACCACCAGTCCAGCTCATAGCAGAAGGCTTCGAACCGTCGACACATTATTTACCGTTACCTTTTTACACACTTTCTTTCATGCGTTAGTAATTCATGCGCATCTACTATGCGTTAGTTTGTTAAATAATTCAAAAAATGTAATAAGAGTAAGCTTTGCTACACCGCACTTTCATGTGATTAAAATATACTTTATACCACATTAAGTACATGACAACGATTAAAATTACATAACTTTATGAGACCTCTATATATGTACTACGCTTTGAAGCCTTTAAGTAGCACAGTCAGAGCCTCTAAAATTCATTATTCAAACAAATTAAGTCAAGATTATGTAGGGGGACCCTTCCTCCCCAAAGGAATGCGAGATTACAGACCATCAAGAGTGGTTGCCGACGGTTCGTGACAGATCGCCTGAACAAAGAGTTGCAGGAACCATATCCCAGTAGGGCGACATGACAAGCAAACACACAGGCTCCGGAAGCAGTGGCATCCGTCGTGAAGACGTGCAAGTCCCGCGCCACAAAGATCTGACATGATCGATCTAAAATGCAGATTGTGAAGTTGACTGAAGAAGAGATACTAAATCTCCCTACTGTTGAACTTCGCATTGCCCTCACTCACCTTGCGAGATCGCTTGTTGTATTAAATGTCGTCCAAAACGATTTGGCAGAAGTCCGTTTGCCAATTGATGCAGGGAAGTTAAGTTCACCATGGTAGCGTGTTTTACACGTATGCCATCACTGTATGTCACATTGAAGCAGGACTCTCCCGAAAACACTATAGTTGGCCACTGTCACGGTCACGGCGCTTTCGTCCCCATTGTAGTTCAAGGCGGTTACTAGTTAATGGAAGCCGGTCCCGCTCGTAGCAGACGACGTTTAACCGTCGACGCAGGCAGACCCACATTCGTTGCAGTGATGTAGTACTATGTCAACACTGTGGACGAAGCTATACGATCGTATATTACGATGAAATTTCCTCACGGTACATCTAATCTTAAAACCTAGAATAAAGTCAAAAGCACATTTTTAGCTTTCATCGTTCTGTCTTAACGCCACTATTGATCTAACCAGTTTTAATGATTTATTGCTTCATTTGAATGACACTGGCAGAAGTCTGGTTTATGCTCTATTTTCCTCCTAAGACTTTGGCGCGGACGGCTAGTACTAAATTCACAATCATTGAAATTGAAATACTGTCTTTACGCGTCGACAGCTCGCCCCCAGCAAAGTATCAATAACCCCATTCTTAATGCTCTGTCCGCGAAATGCTACCACAGATCTTGTTTTACAGCCGTTGGTATTTCCGCTTCTCTGCGCGGGTGTTACTGTGTTGTCCATTTTACGGGTCGTTTATTACCGAAATGTTTAGAAGCAACGTATATCCTTCCGCGTCCAGATTTTTCTCACTTTGATTATCTTTGTACTAACACTTTAACAGTTTGTTAATATTTCTGCATGTATATTTTTTGTTTAAATACTTCCCAACAGTTTTATTTCATTTCAGAGACCTATAAAGTACAAGGATGAGTTGCACAATACAGGAAAGACGAGCATTTCTTTATAATTATATTATCTGAAAATTGTAGAAAATAGGTAGAGTACCGAACGTACAGATAAAAAGAAAGGGAAAGTCTAGAGAAGGGCGAGAGCGCAAAGAGGTGGCTTGGATGATTAAGAAGAGGAAAGAAGTAGATGAGGAAGAAGACAATGAGAATAAAGGAGACAAAAACGTAAAGAGAAGAGTAAACGAAATAAAATGCCACGTTTTCTCCATAAAGGCGAGTAATCTACAGAAGAAAAAGTGTAATAAAGTCGTGAGAAAATCCGTAGAAGGAAATGTAACCGGAAAGAAGAATTAAGACGATGTTGCTGATGTATATAGTGGAGGCGACGAAGACTCTCTCACAATTAAATCACTGACAGAATGACCGGTGATTGAGGGCCGGAGGTTGAAGGCGCGGCCGAGCGCTGGCCGATCGTTATCGGCGATCCAAGGCAGAGCACCTCGAGCGCAGTCACGCGACTCGCCAGTAAACGACCGCCGTCCACCAACTCGCGTGCGCGCGCCTGCGACCGGCGCACAGTGGGCCTCGTCAACACCACTGCGTTATTATTATTACTATTATTATTATTATTATTATTATTATTATTATTATTATTATTACTATTATTACCTGCTTATCGGCCATTTCTGACAACGATTCTGATAAACGATTGTGTGTAACTATGGGGATCAGGTTTCATCTGTATCCTTCAGTAAGACAAGGTTGTTAAGCCTTAAATTGTGAATTATGAGGTAATGGGATGGTGATGAGAGGTGAAGGGACAATCACAAATATGACGATGCCTTCGTACGAATCGAACCTGTACCATCTTTGGCGCAGACAACGGCTGCCGCAACGGCTGCGCCATGGGGCCGGCTTATTATTATTATTATTATTATTATTATTATTATTATTATTATTATTATTATTATTATTATTATTGTTATTGGTGCTGTTATTGTTATTGTCACTTTGAATCGCCAGGATCAGGCCATCACGTCCTCCCTTCCACCTACCTACAAATGAGTAGGTAGTGCTTCCTAATAAATGTAATATTTAACTAACAATTTATAACCATATCAACAAGTTGTGATACATAATGGCACAGATTTTATCGTTCTACTTCGTTTCCTAATCTCTCTAGCATGGGTTAGCTTTTCGATATTGTCCCAGCACCTTTTCGGTTGCGTCCTACCGGCGTCTAAAATACATTTTCGACTTTATTTTAACTTTTCGGTCCCCAAATAGTAGGGTTGAAATATGAATAAGAATTTTAGTAAACCTGGTGCTATATGCATTTTTAGCTAATCACATCAGAAACATTTAAATAACTAATTCCATCAAATATTGTTAGGTAAAGTAATACTCCATCTGAAGAACCAACAGACTATGATACAGATGACACAAAAGTCTAGAATACCCTCGTCTTTTGTACTTCTATTTATATACTTTCGTATTCTTGTATTCACATTCCAGTTTTGTATATTTGTTTTGTTAATTTCCTCTTAAAATTCTGTTAATCATTTGTTAAGTTTCTAAGTTAATTCCTACTATCTACATTTTACGTATTTCATTTAAATCCACTTTTTAAATTTTTTGTGCTCTATATTTGTTTCTCCATTTAGTTTTTCTAAATTTCAACTTCGGAACTGTAATCAGAAACCTTGAAAAACAGTGGATACAACGTTTCATACAAATTGAAATACATACGTTTTCACATTTTGATCAGAGTTTTGGTATTTGGCCCCAGTGTGCGCCGTGCCGATTATCTCCTCGATGATCAAACTCTTGGCGTGCTGCTGAAGGAAACGAAATTAAGTGGCGAAACGCTCAAGCAGCCAATCTGTAAAATCAGTGTGGACAGCACTAACACAGATTTATGATGGACCCTTCTCGCGAAAGAAAGTAAAAGAAGGTAGAAAACGCTTCGGATGTAGGATGTTCTTTGATTCCTGCAAATGTGACTCCGCTTAAGAAACAGCCTCATAAAAGTCACCTTCCTCTTAATTTCTGAATAGTGCTAAATTACACTGTGTTAGAGGTCTTATAAAGAAGTTAGTAACAAATCGATTTGAATGATGAAGTTAGTCATTTTTACGTCATCTCTATTTCTACTGATAGTTCGTTTCATGTAAAAATAGTGATTTAAATGATTCTTTAATCTAAAAAAATTCTGAATATTATTTTTTTTTTAAATTCTAAATAGAATTTATGTTTTGGAACATCAATTAACCTTCATCTGCAATGTTTCTTGCACACATTAAGTCAAATTTTACACACATTAGTCCATAAGCAAAAATGATTATTTTGAATATCTCAGAGGCGCGATTAATTGAAAGTAAAGATTCTACTAAAGTCAGCGTATAAAAGTATCCCGTAGTAGGGAACATTTCGTTAGGAAAGATCTTCGTTATCGAATTTTGTCTATTAGTGCTAAAGTAAATTCGTAATCTGATGATCGTATATTCAATTATATTCTAAGGTCACTTTGTTATTTGTTTTTGATGAATTTTCTGCGTGGATTTTTTAAAGGCATCTTCAATGAACATTCACAAAATGTCATTAACATTAGAACCTTCATCTCAAAAAGCATACAGCGTGTGTGGGGAGGAAACGTCGACACTTCGAAAATAAGCTCTGAAGACAATTTTAAGCATATTTTGTCTCATAAACTACGTGGATATTTCAAATGGTTTAGCTGCAATAGGCCTTCAAAAGCAGGTTTGAAAACATTATTTCTAGGCAAAAATTTGCATTATAAAAGCATAGACACACTCCTGAAACAAGTAAATTGTTTATTATATAAGAAATTACAAAAGAAATGAATATTTGTTCAGAAAGAAAAAATAGGTGAGAAATAAAACAGCAGTCGAGTTGTGTAAATTGAGAGCTTTTTATCTCTGGGTTAATTTTTCTTCCTGAACAAATATATTCTATTCTTTTGTGAATAATAAACAATTTACATATTTCTAGGTAAAACTTATTTTCACAATGATTGAATCCCTTTGTTGTTTTGACGGCTTGCAAGATACAGTCTCATTCTTTCTTTTTTAATCCTAGCCAACCTCCTCTGGCATTCCTAAAAAATCACAAGCTATTTTCATCTTTGAAAAAAATTGTTACGTAATTTCCAATGTTCATTTAGAACTGAGAAAAAATTAGGTAACTATTACTATTTACAATAAATCTTCATTACGCACAACTTATTTATTAGCATTACACTTCCACAGTTTGTTAGACTTCTGTTTCCCTAAATATCGAGGTAGTTTGAATTGATGGTAGAAATGTTGTCCCGTTGAATTTACGACCAAAGTGACGTGTAACATAGTGGAACCACATGTGTACAGAGTTGAGGTGTACCTAATAAAACCGCCGCACAGTGTATATATTGACTTGTTGTCCTTTCCCGAGTGCAATCGTGAACCAGTGGGGCTACAACAGCACATACTTTCCTGCATTATGCGTAAGGGCTACGCAATATTGTTTTTTCGTGCTGGGATTCGAACTCAAGTCCTTAAGAGTTAACACGCTAGTCACGCTACATCTATTCTACCAGACCCATACCTAAACTCTACCATCCCAACGGATAGACAATTTTAATATTTGAATTTGCAATTTCCAAAAATTCAGACATATTCATTTACATAATATCGAAATATAATTTTCAGAGACATAATTCATTAATAAATCTGTCATCAACATTGTAGTTTTACAATGTTGATTTTTCTTTGCAATTTTAAAAACTATACAGGGCTCGTCGAAAATTATACCTAATCCCCTTTTAGTTATAATTTGCTCTGTCTGATAAAAAAGTTAAAAGAAAGAATTTGAAACCGTTTTTCGGAAAAATAATTTTTTAAAAATTGCCTATACTTCACGTTAAATTACGCGTAAACTATTCATATTTTCGAAAAATTGTACATAACCTACGTGTACAAGATCAATTTTGGAAGAACAGATTTTATTAACAAAAATCTCCAACTTTAATATTGTAATTGTAGGAAGAACTTTGAAAGTTTGTATTTTGTAATTTTCGAAATTTCAGACATTTTAACAAAAATGAGATCTGCGCTTTTTTAAGTGTCTCTTATGATATCCGTGAAAAAATTAAATCCAAAACTTTGGACAATGCTGAGACTTCACGTAAAGTACATTCCAAAATCAATATGTGTATATCCGTTTCCGACTCACAGAACCTTTCCCAACCTGTACTCCAGGCTCATTGAATCAATGACGTTTTCAAGGGAATTTTAGCTTTTTTTTAGAACTCGAAATAAATAGAATCATCAAAAATAAACCACATAAATCAAAACTCGTAAAAAAATTGGAAAGAAAAAAAATCGCCATCCACAAAAATATGAACCAAGAAAAAGAAACCCGATAAGAGAATCATGTGAAAAGAAACGAGAAAAATAAATAGAAGGAAAATCAAGAGATCAGACAACCTCCGTTGTCTTTTACCTATTTCACATTTTTATTCTCTAAGAAATATGAAATACGTGTTTTAAAGTTTTAAGAGAATTTGTATTTAGGTCTGTTTTTTGTGCTTTATTAAACTGTAAACGCCTCTAGGACAGCGCTACAGCTTCCTATGATGTAGTCTCGGGTTTGATTTCCGATCCTGGCAAAAATAGAGTTGTAGCTTTCCCTTAAAATCGTCTACGTTTCTGTAGTAGCTGTGTGATGCATAAACGCTACGGCAGACCATTTTTGCTCGTTACGGCGAACGGAATACGTCATGTTCGCCCTCCCCCAAGCATGGGAATTAAACTATTACCAGGCATGAGGGACACCGTTAACTAGCCGACAAAGTTGGATATTCAACCCAAAATGCCAAACATCAAATTGAAAAAACGTTTTCCATTTAGTGAGTTCAAAGAAACTAAATATGTTGAGATTACCATTGAATATCTTTACAGACTAGAATAAAACTTGGAGATCAGCTTCGTATTCGGTTGCCAACCGTCGCTGTGGAATTACTGCGGCGCTCTAGCAATCGGGTACAGTTGGGTGGCTCTCCCCTCCGTTTGCAGGGCTTACGGTTTCAATTCGTACGATACAATGCGTTGGCCGTTTCACGAAAAGACATCCCTGCGGATCATTTCTTTCTCTAGGCCAAAAATAGGAATAACTGAACGAAGCCTTGAAAAAATGAAGACTCGAGAAGAAAGACCTGTCTCTGCAAAAAAAATATTTTGAAAAACGAAAGCAAACCAGAAATACAATATGAAATATGCTAACCTTTAGGAATCTCCCAGATGATATTTGCTTCTCTTTCCATCTGGACAAAAAAAAATTCATATTTTACTGATACGTTATAACTTGTTATTGTCTTCGATGTGGAGTTCGATATGCGCTCCATAAATTACCTGGATCGAGAGGGCCGTGGTTACGAAGGAAATATGAAAACAGTTGAATGATGCTACATGTTTCCTTAGGGAAACATGTAGGTGGGAATTAGAATAGGGAATTATGAAAGGGAAATATGAAACGACAAACAGAGTCAAGTTGGTATCTAGTTAATTAGTAAATAAGTCGGAATAAATGAAATTAGGTAAAAAATGAAATTATGTATGTACCACCGGTTTTACTGGTTTTAATGACGCCCTTGGTGCATAAATAGCTATTGTTATCTTCCTGTAAGGGAGAGTTATTATAATAACACTAGCTCAGGGCATGCGACGATAGTCCGAAGAAGCTAGCAAGAGGAAGGCAGCCCTGTCATCATTGAAGTTCATTAACAACATGGAACATACTGAGTTCCGTCTTTTTCAAAGAGCTAAATATTAAATTCAAAACAGTAAATAAGTTCAGTGCCCAAAATACAATTTGAAAATCAGTACCGTTTTCGTGTTGTCAGGCGGTGTGTGTTGACCTGCGCGCTTGTAATCGGGTCCAGTCGGACAGCCTCTCCGTAAACCGGCTGCGGGGCTTACCGCTTCAATTTTGCCTACGCTGCCATCCGTTGGCATTTTTGCGAAAGTCCCTCCCCGCGGAGCATCTGCTTTCTCCCCGGGGGAGCAGGGCGCGGCGGGTAGCGCGCAATCCGATCCGGCATCGAACTCGGCAAAAACGACGCGAAAACCTGCACCCGCCGGTGACGGAGGCGCTGCGACTGGGAAAGGCGAAAAAGGGGGCCGGGAGAGGAGGAAAGGCAGTTCAGAGCCCTGGCGCCGTGACGCGCTCGCAACCTGCCGGCTACGCACTAGCCGCTCTCCCCGCTCCGCCCCTACGCCTTGTCTACCCTGCTCCGACTCGACACGCCCCGACTCGACCCCCACCGAGCCTCTCCGGCCTTTCCACCCGCTCCTTCTCGCCCCTACCGACCCGACCCGCTACGTCACGCCGCGTCACGCTCCATCACACTCCTTCACACTCCGTCACGCCCCGTCACGCCCCGTCACGCCCCGTTACGCCCGTCACGCCCGTCACGCCCCGTCACGTCCCGTCACGTCCCGTCACGCCCCGTCACGCCCCGTCACGCCCCGTCACGCCCCGTCACGTCCCATTTCTCAGAGCCCATTGCATTCCACCCCGCCCCGCCCCGCCCAGCCGGAGCTCGACCCCTCCCCACCCTGCTCCTTCCCGCCTTACCTTGTTCTGCCCTTGCCCGTCCGGCGTCCCATCCCCTCCACCCCACCATGTTCCTCCTCACCTGGCTCCGCCCCGGACCTCTCCGCCCTGCCTTATCCCGATCTGTCTTCGGCCCCGCCCCACCATGTCTTGCCTCGCACCTCCTCGCTCTGCCCCGCCCCGCCACGCCACGCCCGGTACCGCTCCGCTTTGATCCGTTCCTCCCCTACTAGCCCCTCCCTGACTCACCCTCTCTACTTGGCCTCTCCCCTCCTCGCACTTACTCGCCTTGCCGTTACACCCCGCTCGATTGGACCGCGATCCCCAGCACCTGAAAACGGTGTATTCCAACCCACTTGCACTTCATCATTTTTCATCATTTTATCTCCATTTATACGTTTATAACCGGATCGGTTATAACTTTCTAACCACGGTTTGCGTGTCTTATTACAGCGTGCGTTTGTGTGGGTCTTATAGTGAATATAATTTATTTCTTTTTTACTCAAAAATCTGCGTTGTCACAATTTCTCCGTACTATACTCAGGCTTTCGTTGTATAACCGTTTTTATTTCTGAATCTTACTATTGCTTTTTCTTGTTTGTTTAAACCTCCAGTTCCTTTTTTGTGGACACTTCGACATCCAAATTTAATACTTGTCGTACACAAGTTTCAGTACAGTCGTTTTACGGAAGAATGTGTCCAGAGAAATAAGAAGAAATTAACGTATTTTTCAAGCTGATAATTTTTAAACACGTTATGATAAGTTTTATATATTGTTCATGTGACCTTTTATTCTATTTTTCATAAATTTGCTTTTATTCTAAACACGTTCCAAATAATACCTGTATTGTAAAAATCGATTCCTATCCAATTGCTCACTTTGAAAAGATAAGTCCATGGTTTCAAACACACTTTAAAAAAGTATTGGGTACTACAGAACTCAGCACTACTAGTTGGGAGAATTAAAGCTGCAGAATTCTACACAAACTGCTTTAAAATATTGTTTTCTGACTTGAGTTCTATGAAACGGAGCAGTAGGCATTAGAAACTAGAACTAAAATACCGAGTAATAACGCCATTGCTCAAGCTAGCGAGGGTAGCGAACCTCTAGAGAACAGAGAGACAAGGAAGGACCTGTTAAACTTTCGTATACAAATATTATAAATGGAAAATATTTACAAGTAGATAGAATACAATTATATACAGTTTTTCCGTGATATTATTCTTATAATAAGAAGGTGAAGTTACTAACGGTATTGACCCACAACCGATATCACAAATTTGAAACATGGTTGGTTTTATGGACTATAGCCTCAGTTCACTAACTCGGTTAACGCGACCCCAAATGTCACAATTTATTTTTGATACTTTGAATACTGTGTAGTAAATTTTTAAACAATTTCTTAATGTTTCAATATGAGTGTGTCCCTTTGAGTTCCTATGGAATGCACGTGTCCATGGTCGCCGCTACCTCTGCCAACTGCGTGCGCGGCCGCTGTGTGCCGCTGTCGTCGCCTCGCAAGGGGGGGGAGGGGGGCGTGGATGCCGGGCGTGAAGAGCGCGCGGCACGCAAGAGCCAAGCGTGCCAGCGGAGCTCAAAGCCCCCACCCCCACCTCCACCCCGCCCCCATTTTCCTCGCCCCGCCACGCCTCATCACTGCGCCCCCCGCCCCACCTAACCAACCTGCTCCTGCGCCCCCAGCCCCCCTATCACCTCTACGCCTCGCCCCTTTCCCCGCCCTTTCTCCCCGCCCCTTTCTCCCCGCCCCTTTCTCCCCGCCCCTTTCTCCCCGCCCCTTTCTCCCCGCCCCTTTCTCCCCGCCCCTTTCTCCCCGCCCCTTTCTCCCCGCCCCTTTCTCCCCGCCCCTTCTCCCCGCCACTTCGCCCCGCCCATTCGCCCCACCCCTTCGCTCCGCCCCTCCATTCCCTCCTCTCCCAGGCTCGCTCCACGCCGGCCACAGAAGCTCGCTGCAGGGCATCCCAGAAGACTTAGCCCCCGACCACCCGCATTCCCTTCAGACATCATTTTCATTCTTGATCGTTTTGTTATTTTTCTTAAAGTGTCGCTATTTTTTTTAATTTGTCGCATGTTTTTAAGAGATTTGCACCGGTGGACCAAAGGCAAGAAACGCTCTACGTTGTAAACCTTATTGAAAACGAGTAGGAAGTATTAATAAAAACACAGTTGAATTGAAATTTTAGTCAAATGGACATCAGCATACTAAATAACAATCCACTCGAATGTTTTCATAAAAAAACCCATGATGATAACCGAAGTAATCCTAATATTTACAGTGTGTAGTGATTTTTGTCTCGTCCTGAATATATTTTCAAAACAATATTTATTATTTATAATTTATAATCTACATTTACGGGCCATTTCGTGACGAATTAGAAAATAATATATTTGTATTTCGGAAATCAGAAATGAAACGTGCTATCAACAACTTTTCACGCAGTTTAAGAGACATTCAATATTTGTAATCAGAATAGTAACATTGATTTAATCTCTTCCATTCATTCAATGTCAGACTATATTTCTTCAAACGTTTGAACAAATTCCTGCATGGTGTACATGAGTAATCACCTTAAGTTTGAAAAATGTATTCGTTATATTTACGAATAAGTTATTCTTAATACGAATAACAAATAAGTTATTTCGGATGGTAATAAGATTTATATTACAAATAATATTCACTAAGGAGAGTTGCTGCCACAAAATCACCGCATCGTAAGCAGTGAATTAGGCATACGTTCATTGTCTTTTGTGTAGCTGTGGCGCGGCGAATACATGTTCTGGTGAAATGAAGAGCTCGTGCGTTATCTCTATAATACATATAATTGGCTTTCATTCATTTGCTATTACATTAATTTAGTATCAGTGCCGTAACAGTCAGTGAAACAGTTTATAAATTGAATCAATTCTATCAAATCCACTATTGTTCCTTTCTTCTCAGATATGTTGGCTTGGCAAATGTTGAGAAGTAATTATTTGTTTTTTTAATGTCTGAGTGATATGCCAAACCACATCACATCATATTGTTCAAAACATTCAGACACTGTCATTCATTCATAATCATGCATTGTTCATTTGCTCTGCACTTTCCTCCCTTGGTTAGAATTTCCTCATTTGTTGTCCAACATCCTAAACCAACAACTTCCTTCTCCTAAACTAGCTCCAGCCTTATCCTTTTTCCGTTGACGCATTAACTTTCTTCCGAGCGCGTCTACCTGCAGCGACCGGGGCACCCTCTCCCGGTCTGGAGCCGCAAGACCCGACCCTTTTCGTTCCGTGTTCTCCCCGCCACCGCCACCGCCCCCCTCCCTCACCGCTCCGACGCCCGCGCATGCAACAAGCCAATTACGCGGGTGTTGCGGCCGCCAGGCGCCCGCGCCTCACCTGCGCCGCCCTCGCACTACCCCTCACGCCCCCCTCCACGGCCCTAGCCCCCGCGCTGCTGCAGCCCTTGCTTAGCGCCAGGTCGCCGTTCCGCCCCTTCTCTGCGCTCGGTTCCGACACCACTCTGCATCTCTCTCCCTCACAGTCCTGTCTCTCCTCCGCCTCGACTCAGCCTGCCCCTCTCTTCAATGCGACTTCCACTCCGCCTAAAGTTTCACCCGGACCCGTCGCGCACCTGACGCGCAGTTGTCACTCACTCTTCGAAATTTTAGTGCACTCATCAAGTACTCTTAGCACACCCGTCAGGCACGCTTAGCACACCAGTCAGGCACGCTTAGCGCACTCATCAAGTACTCTCAGCACACCCGTCGGGCACGCCTAGCGCACCCGTCGCGCACTCCTAGCGCACCCGTCGCGCACTCCTAGCGCACCCGTCGCGCACTCCTAGCGCACCCTTAAAACACTCCTAGCGCACCCTTAAAGTACTCCTGTCGCCCACTCTAGACGCATCCGTCGCGCATGCTTAGCGCACCCTTAACGCACCCGTCGCACACTCTTGACGCATCCGTCACGCACTCTTAGTGGACTCGCCAGGCACACTTAGCGCACTTTCACGCATCTTTAACGATCCCCGCGCATCCTTCACGCATCTTTACGCATCCTTCGCTTATACGTCGAGCGCTCGTCGCGCGAGCTTTCCGCTCCAGTTGAACGCGGACCCATTCCTTGCGCACTGGCACTTTGACAAAGATTTTTGCTAATTTCTCCATCTTCTCTCTCCAAGTAACGATTGCTCTTACCTTGCATTGTAGGTTTTACGTTCTCACTCTCCTTTTTATTACATGTTGTCTAATTTTTGGTCCTACCTTCAAGACAAATCTCTCATAAGCAACTGAACTATACTCTAATCAATGTTTACATAAATCTTCTAACACGATTATTACATTTGTGTAAAACCTGACTTCATTGTTGATATTGAAGATCAAATTTAAATCAAACCAGATGAATCCTTGCGATTGTATCGCACAAAAGGAATAATTCTTAGAAAAGTTACAAAAGAAAAGTAAAATGGATTATAGGTAAAATGAAAAATCTTCAAAATATTGTTTAATGCAATTCATAACCTACTTTGTTGTGGTGGAGGTTTATAAATCCTCCACCATTATAATAACTATTCACTGTCAACAGTAGGTTAAACATGCTTCTGAAAATGTAATTGAAATGTTTTATAATTACCAAGATCTGGGTATGTACGTAGTAAAGGACTATAGAAGGAAGCCCTGCTATCCTCCTTAATTTAAAAATATAATGCCTCCATTTTATAAACTATCATTTTTTGTGAAGGTACAAATATTGCGTAGCGACATCAGTACTCTTTACATTTAAAATACATCTTTGAACTTTAAAAAAACTCGCTTTCTTCGTTTTGTCACTGGAGATTTTTTGTGATTTCTTATAATTTTGAAAACGTTTCACCATTATTAACTAAGAATAAAATTGGAATTGTAAAATATTTACATGTAGTAAATACAATAAATTCATTTCAGTAACGATTTAATTATTTTTATGGCAGGCATTTGCTTAAATTGTACCTTTTACAACAATACATTACAATATCGAATTAGTTTGGGTGTCAAACTTATGAATGAGTATTTCAACTTTATTGATAATACTTTCCGCACATTTTTAATGCAAAGAACATTAAAATATATAATTTAAAGCAATAATTATTACGTGAAAGGAAGAAACACGAAAGCAGTTTTTTAGCCGTGAAAGCGAAAAAAGAAGTCCGTAACATGTGAGTTGCATAAAAACTGGAAAAAAGAAAACACCAAATGAAATTAGCGAAATGAGAGAAAGAAGGCAGAAAAGGCAAGGAAATAAAGAGGAGTAATCTGTGCCGCATTAAACTCGTTCCGCCGCAGATGCGGCCGCGCGGCGCGGAGGGGCGCTGGAGGCTCCCGGCAAAGAGCAAAGAGCAAAGAGCAAAGAGCCTGCATGCCGCGGCCGGAATTCGAGCCGCTCCAAACCACGCTAGCACGCGCGTACGACAACGGATTCCCCCGGATGCGTTCCTGTACACAGATTTTCATAGCCTTCGTGCCTTTTTTTTCCGCACCGGATAATTTCATTCTTGTGTTTTCTGCTTTCGTCTCAGAAGTCCTTGAAACTAACAGTCTTTCTTTCGCTATCACCCACTCCTTCCCATTTCGTTTACTGTTCTATTTTTTTCTCACACTGATTAAAGTTTCAACTCTACTGTACTTGTTAACTTATGTGATGAAAAATAAAATGTATTATTATTATTAGTAGTAGTAGTAGTAGTAGTAGTAGTAGTAGTAGTAGTAGTAGTAGTAGTAGTAGTAGTAGTAGTAGTAGTAGTAGTAGTAGTAGTACTATTATTATCATTATTTTCACGCATTGTGACCTCAAATTTTGAAATTCACATATTCTAATAGTCTTGGATTTTGTTTTGAAGAACGTTTTCAGAATTCGGACGGCGCCAACCGACATTGTTATGAGCGCAACGACATGTTGTGACGATGACAGGCTGTTTTTGTACTTCTTTATGCAGATCTTCATGAGCTTCTTGTGTTTTACGATTCTAATTTAACCTTTATATACTTACTCCTTGGAGGGTTTTTACCCATATTTTCTCTCATTGCCACTTTCTTATTACTTTACTTTATTATTTTCCCCCCACTTTCCCTCTCATATTGTGTCCTACGGTCTCTTTCATAATGTGATCTATAACTTTTCAAAAGGAAGTCTTTATTGACCACTAGAATTCTTTTTTAAGAGTTTTGTCTTTTTACAAACTTTTTCACTCCTTTTATTTTCGAATGTTTTTTACTTCATTTATTACATAAATTTTCCAGTTCACATATACATTTCAATGAAATTGAGTTTGATTGCTTGTTAACACAATGAATATTATTGTAAATAGAAAATTCTTTATATTCTCAGTGGCACTAGTATTTTTGAGAAATTCTGTAAGTCAGTATTGACATATATCAAATTTTCTTGACAAACGAAAAAGTGTTGTGAGAATTTTTCTTCTTTCAGTGTTTTCTTTTTTCCATTACTCAAATCTTCTCTCTTATAAACATTTTTTAATTCTAATTACTACCTCCACCTCTCCCTTCCTCCTCTGATTCTCTCCTTGCGACTCTTCCCATCTCTCTCATTTACTCTCTCTCCTACTCCCACCTTCGTATATTACCTCTTTCCTAACTCTGTTCTTCTTCTCTCGCTCCTGTTTTGTTATCTGTTCTCGCTCTCTTCTCCTTTCTCTCACCACTTTCTGTTCGTGTTTCTCTAGCCCGCACCCTCATGCATACGCGCGCTCACACACACACACACACACACACGCGCGCGCGCGCACACACTTGCAGAGCTCTTTGTTTGGTGCTCTCTCTCTCTCTCTCTGTCCGTCGTGCCGTTCCACTCTCCCCGCACGTGGCTGCCTCCTCGAAAGGCCGTCGCACCCCGCTCTCAGGCGCAGCCCTCATCAGGCGCTCTCCCGTTTCGCTTAATCTCCCTCGCAGCGCCTCTTCGCCGCTCCCCGCCCCCGCCCCCGCCCCTACCTCGCGTCTCCACTTTCCCTTTTCTGGAGCTCCCTCACCCTCCTCCGCCTTGGGCTGCCCGCGCCGTGTGGCCTTGCGCGCAGCCACAGCGTTTCCAGGCGAATGGGCGGACGCGACGTAGCAATCAGCTGCCGCAGCTGTGATGCAATGAAGCAACCGTCCGGCGATGAGATTGCAGCTTCGGCAACCCAGACCCCTTCGGGTGTTTCTACCGTAATTTCCAAGTTCTTAAAAAACAATCCGCTTTCCTTGAAAATTTATTTCAAAAACTTTTGAGTATTTCCTGTGCATCTTCCAAAATAAAAAGACCCCCTCTCCACAACATGGACACGCGAGCGAAAGATTACTAGGTAAACAAGTGCTTTGAAAAACATTCGAAATGGCCAATGATCTAGGGTCATTCACATGAGCAAGAGGAGCACAGACCACCGGAGAACAGGCATAAGTTTTAAGTAAACACTCGCTTCCGGAAACTCTTAATATATATATATATATATATATATATATATATATATATATATATATATATATATATATATATATATATTCGCCAAAATCTCTAACGCATCTTGCATACAATAACTACAATCTGTTAATAATATTTGTATTTCAAATTTTAGCTCTGAGGATGATCGCTATGCGATCGAAACGATCATAAGCTGAATAAAAAGTATTGATACCAGACAACATCTTTATTTATTTATCATAATAAAAAGGTAACTACCTCACTAGCGATCTAATTAAAAATCTCTAAATCGATTTTTACTCAATTATAATATTACATAAATGCCTAAGAGAAAAACATATACAAGAGCTTCTATATTACAAGAGCGAATGGGTGAAAAGATTTTATTTTATTTATTTACGTCAAAAACAGTTAAAATATGTGTGTGTGACGTGCTATGGGGAGAAGTTAATTTGAAGTTACATTTATGTTCAGAAGCAAAACAAGGAGCCATCTCAACATTTGCTAGAGGATCAGGTAAACTGGACCTGAAACCAGAAGCTGAAATACAATACTTGTTACAGGTTCTTTACAATTATGCAATCCAAATGGTATAAAAAACATTAAATATCATTGTTAAAATTAACATTACTTTTCTTTTGGATGCTCGGTATGGTCTCTAATTGAATAGAAATAGAAGAAGTTTTTCTAACGTTAATGTATCTTCGTACAAAAAATACTCTTTTACTCATAACGCCTTAACCCACCGCTGGTGTTTCCTTAGACTCATTTCAACGACGCGGCTCAATCCCAAAAGGGGCCTTCACGAAGAAGGAAGACGGCGCAACGGATGAGCACTTTCCGGACAAAGAGAGGCTGCAAGGGAAAGCCGGAGAGAGAGTTAGAAAAGTGTATCAGGAAATAAGAAGTCCTGGAGTAAGTACACTACCACATTTACTGAGAAATAAGCAACGGCTAGAATTTTCCGTTCACAGAAATTAATCTACGTATCACATCACAATAATAATAATAATAATAATAATAATAATAATAATAATAATAATATCCAATGAAAAATATCATACATTCACAAATATGGATAGCTTAACCCAGGAAGGTGCATGGAAGCTGATTCTGTCAACCAGAGTCTAAAAGAATATGCATACCCCGATCAGTACACTGGAAAATGTACGAAACCGTATAGTAATCAAATAGGGTTGGCTTTCTGATAAAAGGAATTTTTTTAAATTTACTATAGCAATTTGCCGTAAATTTTTTTGTTCTTAAAAATAAATTAATGCATCAATTACATGATTATATTGCCCTGAACACTCGTAGGTTAGCTCAGACTATATAGCGTTTTCCATCGATTTTCATATCGTCGTCACTTGAATTTACACTCATTTTTCAAAGAATAAATGAGCTTTCTATTTATAACTTATTTAATCATAATTTTGATTATTTTGATAGGTCATTTAATTAAATCGTAAATCTTTCTTTAATCAACCTCTGACAAATGAATTGAAACTGGAGGACTGAGCTAATTGTGCACGAACAAACAAATCATATTCTTCATTAGTTGAAGTAATCTTTAAAATGAGAAACGAAGCGGCAAAGGGGAAAGATTTCAAAAGGTTAGAGAGAGGAAAGAAGTAACTGCAACAAAAATCTCCACTGAAGAAAATGAAGCAAGAATCGATATGAACAATGATAATCAGATACACGAATACACAACGCTTTAAACATGTTGGATGAAAAAAGAGTATGGCAACGAAACTAGTTTAATGGGTGTGCTGACTTCAATCACTGTTGACTTGTAGTATCTTGTGTCAAAATATATTCCTCTTTAATAAACATTCCACTATTAATATGATTAAATACCGATACATCATGGCGGCTTTTTGATAGATCATATATGTGCCAGACTCCTCATGGTTAAGAGGGGATAATTTAAAACCAACAGCATCGATCACTTCATGTACTATATATTTATTTCCCAACGCCAGAGGAAAATACAGTTTGCACCCCATTATTTAAACACCAACAGTAATATACCGTAAATACGCACAAGTGTATGGACGGAATGAGTCCATTTTTAGTTCCATTACGGTGTAAAGCACACATATTTTATGTTGCAGGATGCAGACGTTAACGTTTTGGTCGTTTTGTATCACCCAGTGGACATAGTACACGTATCCCTTTTAACTGTTTTTTTTTTTTTTTAAGATGACGACGGCCGTTTCTCGACAATATAGAAACATATCCATTTTTCCAAGGCCGCAAACCTGTTGCCAGACTTATAATATGTTCATTCAGCATTCCGAGTTCCATGCTGCTGATAATTGCAGTAATACATTCGAACATAATTTTTATTTTAATTTCGGCTGTGGAGACGGAGAGAAGGAGCCGGAACGGCGGCACAGCTGCTTAAGGAACCAGGATGAAAACCGCTAATTGGAAGCAGCCGGCGCGTAATATCAGAAAGGGAGGTCGACTGCCCGATAATGACGGAAAAACGCGAGTCAATAGAAGTGAATTACTCGTCCTCCACTTGCAGCATTTCTAAACGATTTTCGCCGAACTCTCATCTCTTCCCTCCTTCGGACACGAGAGTTTTTTGGAATCTTGGAGAATGCTTCGCACCGCCCCTTCGCCTTGCCTCGCCCTCAAACATGCGGCAGAGAAGCTTGCCCGGCCACTCGCAGTGCCTCTCTGCGCAACTTTTGTTAATAAAATATCTCTGTTTATTTCACGTAATGCATCTCCACCAACCTGAACTGCCTCTTTTTGCTTCTTTTCCTGCTATCATGTTTCATAACTGCTCTTTTTCGTTTGCTCAGAGTTCCCCTTTCTCGTTTGAGAGTACCAATTCAACATCTCAGGGTTTTCTCGATCTATCGCATTGCCTCATTCAATACGTAGCCTATTATGTGCTAAGAGAGTTTCTTAATTTTTTACATCTTTGTTTCTCTGCATGTATTGTTTTTCTTCTCATTCCTCCTCTACATCACACGCGTCACTATCTTCGAGTCTTCATAAGCTAATCCACGTACTATCTACCTCTATCAATTTGCGACCAGCACTCAGTCCTGTTGCTACGATATTCTCAATTTACTAATTGTCTTGAATTAATTTAATCTTTTATTTCATCCCCCATTTCTTCATAACTGCCGTTCATCTCCCAATCTCTTTTCACCACACCCAACGCGGATCCGCTTAGGCCCACTCAGTCCTTATCCCATTCCCGTCCCCCAGAGCAGCTCCCCCCTCCCCTCAACTCCACTTTACTCCACTCCACTTTGCTCTGCTCCGCTCTACTCCGCTCCGCGCTCCGCCTTCGGTCGCAGACCCGCTTTTAATTAAGGGAAGTAAAACTGACCGCCTTCCGCCGAGGACAGGGCGCGGGAAGGCGGCGGAGGGCAACGGAGCGACAGATGCTACTGCACACAGTGGACCGAAGCGGCAGCGAAAGCACGCCTGTCATAATATTCTATGAAGACATTTCAATCGATAAGCAGTAGAACATTTTGTAACATCTGTCGTATTAGTGAACCTGCGAATCCCTATAGTTCGTCAATTGTAAATTAGGCAACCCGCATGACGTTCATGTTTAACGCCTTGCATGTTGCAACCCCTACTGCAATTGCGTTGCCACAACAACTGTAATAGCTAGGACTCCGGGGGGGGGGGGTAAAAGAAGAGAGGAAGAAGAAGAAAATGCAGAAAGAAAAAAGGGAAGGAGGAATTGAAAGAGAAAGAAGGAGAAAATGTAGAAAGAAGAAAGGGAAGGAGGAATTGGAAGAGAAAGAAGGAGAAAATGTAGAAAGAAGAAAGGGAAGGAGGAATTGGAAGAGAAAGAGAAGAAGAAACAAGAGGAAAGATTAAAAGGTGATGAAAGAGGAGGAGAATAAGATGAAAAAAGGGGACGAGAAGAAGATGATGAAAGAGAGCCTCAGTACAGCGAGGCTCCGTCAGCTAGTGAATAAATAGAAATAAAGCAAGTTTTTTTTCGAGTTCACGGTTTCTATTTGTATTTTAAGTTTCATTTAACTTCTTTAAATAACATACAGAAGGGCAATACAATTGTTTAGGTTTGTGGTGTCGGATGTTTAGTGATCACATTTAATATTTCTTTTTTGGATCTTCCTTTTTGAACGTAATCTCTAAAACTAATAGTACAAGCTGCAAATAACGGCAGTTGAAAATTTCAATGCTAATTAAAAACTCTAGGACACAAAGTATTCATTATACAACTATTAAAGTTATTCATTAAATCTCATGTCAAAACTTTTCACATGTTCAACTGATTTTAGGCATTGATTTTTCCACGTATTCAGAAATCCTTCGAAAAGCAGAGAGACCATTATATCGTTCGACCTCTTGTAGAACATGCTAATATATACCACTTTAACATGTACCATATTAACAAAGTAGCAAATGTTTAAGGAATGTTTTGAAACTATTTAATATGAACCTACAAATTATATTTAAAATCGATAATAAAACATAAATGTAGTGTGTGTAAGATCATTCCCAATTGGAATGATATTTATATAAATTTTCAGAACCAAACAATACTGTTAAATCAAAGGCTGACTTTGCATTGATCCGGAGAAGACCAGTGACCAGACACGGGGCCTTTCGGTCCCCTGAGATCCAGAGCGAAGGCGCAGTGCGAGGGTGGGCGAGGGTGGCGGTTTGGGGCAGAGGCAGGGACGCAGATGGAAAGGGGCAGGGGCGGGGGCGGGGGGCGTGGAGTGCTCGGCGGAGCAGCACGCGGTGCACGACGGCCGCGTCGCCTCAGAGGCAGAGGGAAAAGAAAGGAGCGTCGGCTCGCCAGGCTGGCACGCAGTGGGTCAGGTCTTCATTTTCTCGCATGCAAAGTTAAAGTTTAATTTACACGAGTCTTAGAATAAATGTTAATTCTAAGTCGTGTAGAGGGCAAGAGACCACTTTTTGCTCAAGAATAGGGGGCGTATTTTAATTACCTAAAACATCGCCAAAAATGATCAATAAAATGCTCTTAAAATGTTTTTAAAATGCCCTAAAAGCCAAGAAAATTGACGTATAAACATTTGATCAAAACTATTTCAGATGAACAACTCATGCTGTTGGATTTGTGTAATCGAGGTTTCTTCGTTTCATTCAGCTTGCAAACCTTTGGTTTGGACTGTTCTTTACAAGAAAATATCTGTCTTTAGTTATCGCGAAATCGGCCGAACAGACAATAGCGCTGCTAGACGTCACAGGATCCATAGATTACATACTCACAATGGCTGACATTTCAATTTCTGAGTGAAGAAATCGAATTAGCTACTCAAGAATTCTGTGGAGAACATTTGTTGCATTTTTAAATATTATTTGAAGCAAGTACCATTAAAATGATATTAAAATCTATGTAAATCATAAAAAATGGGCACGTAAAAAATGACTTTGTAGGCGAAGTAGACGAAAATGCAAAGAAATTTCACATAAAATGGGTTATTTCCTTCTGTCATAACAAAATTAATTTCTGTACTAAAAGGCATTCTTCTAAAGAGAAAAGAAAAAAAACATTTCATTAAAATCCACCCTACTCATGAAATCTGGTGGAAATTTTTTGGAAACAGTTACACTTCTGGCATTTGGCTCTGATTGGTAAGCTACTAACATGCACAGATATTTGGAACGTAATATACTGACGTAATCAAAAATAATGCACTTATCGAACACCAGTACATGGCGAATTGCAAACAATAAGGAGCAAATTCCTCTTGTGTAACTACGATTTATGGAATTTTTCATAACTTGTCCATTGGCAATGAGAGAACGTCGACTAGTATACTAGTCCTAGAATTTTGTAACTGAATTTTGTGAATTATATATTTATTTATAGTACCGTATTATTATTTATTTATAGTCACTTATAAGGAACCAACGACTCACAATTGCGTTAAGAGTGCTTCTGCTGAGGAGAGAATTACCCTTGGAAAGGGCAATAATTGTGTCTGCCTGTATAGATATACCGCATTGTGCGGAAAAATCTATAGATGATATTACATAGATTTTCCGATAATACTATTTGATCACGTCCGAACATTTTGCACACTGCATATCATAGTTTTAAAAGTGAAATTAAATGCACTTTGGAACCAAAGTTTTGACTTAGTGACAATTCGTGCTAGAGTAGAGTACCCTTGAAAATTGTAGTTATCCAAGGTCTCCTTTTGTAATAATGAAATTAATAATTTAATTCATGTCCTTTTACCAAGGGACAGAAAAACTTAATTTTGAAGTGCTTCAAATGCACCTTTCTCGAGTTTTGCAAAATGACCACTTGTTTTGCTGTGCAATGTATGTTGTGGAGTATCATCATTTGGGAACTTCTTTGCGTTTTGAATACTTGTGATGCAGTACTGCCCTTTCCAAGGGAAATTCTCTCCTCAGCAGAAGCACTCTTATTGCAATTGTGAGTCGTTGGTTCCTTATAAGTGACTATAAATAAATAATAATACAGTACTATAAATAAATATATAATTCACACAATTCAGTTACAAAATTCTAGGACTAGTAAACTAGTCGACGTTCTCTCATTGCCAATGGACAAGTTATGAAAAATTCCATAAATCGTAGTTACACAAGAGGAATTTGCTCCTTATTGTTTGCAATTCGTCATGTACTGGTGTTCGATAAGCGCATTATTTTTGATTACTCACATTCTAATTGTGAGTCGTTGGTTCCTTATGACTATAAATAAATAATAATACAGTACTATAAATAAATATATAATTCACACAATTCAGTTACAAAATTCTAGGACTAGTAAACTAGTCGACGTTCTCTCATTGCCAATGGACAAGTTATGAAAAATTCCATAAATCGTAGTTACACAAGAGGAATTTGCTCCTTATTGTTTGCAATTCGTCATGTACTGGTGTTCGATAAGTGCATTATTTTTGATTACTCACATTCTAATTGTGAGTCGTTGGTTCCTTATAAGTGACTATAAATAAATAATAATACGGTACTATAAATAAATATATAATTCACACAATTCAGTTACAAAATTCTAGGACTAGTAAACTAGTCGACGTTCTCTCATTGCCAATGGACAAGTTATGAAAAATTCCATAAATCGTAGTTACACAAGAGGAATTTGCTCCTTATTGTTTGCAATTCGTCATGTACTGGTGTTCGATAAGTGCATTATTTTTGATTACTCACATTCTAATTGTGAGTCGTTGGTTCCTTATAAGTGACTATAAATAAATAATAATACAGTACTATAAATAAATATATAATTCACACAATTCAGTTACAAAATTCTAGGACTAGTAAACTAGTCGACGTTCTCTCATTGCCAATGGACAAGTTATGAAAAATTCCATAAATCGTAGTTACACAAGAGGAATTTGCTCCTTATTGTTTGCAATTCGTCATGTACTGGTGTTCGATAAGTGCATTATTTTTGATTACTCACATTCTAATTGTGAGTCGTTGGTTCCTTATAAGTGACTATAAATAAATAATAATACGGTACTATAAATAAATATATAATTCACACAATTCAGTTACAAAATTCTAGGACTAGTAAACTAGTCGACGTTCTCTCATTGCCAATGGACAAGTTATGAAAAATTCCATAAATCGTAGTTACACAAGAGGAATTTGCTCCTTATTGTTTGCAATTCGTCATGTACTGGTGTTCGATAAGTGCATTATTTTTGATTACTCACATTCTAATTGTGAGTCGTTGGTTCCTTATAAGTGATTATAAATAAATAATAATACGGTACTATAAATAAATATATAATTCACGCAATTAGCGTTTTGAATTGCGACGAACGCTTTACGCAATTAGCAATTTGCTTTGCATAAAGAATTGGTAATTGCGTAAAGAATCTGCATAGTAAAAACGATTGAAGGACGAGTTTTCTCTTCTTTCGAGGCGTATAGAAAACGTATCCTTCACAATTCTTCGTCTTCCCTCCATCCGTCCATCGAATTGACAAGTTGTCGAATTGGAGAGCAGGTGCGAGAGTGATTGAGGATAGGAACTCAAATGATGCCACGCGTTTGGCACCATATGCAAGTGTCACCGAACGCATAGTGGTATCAGGTTTCAGTTCGAAGGGGATCCTTCCGCTGTACCGGGACAGCCGATGGTTATTGACCCGACACACCAATTAATCAAAATTTTAACGCACATGAACTGGAAAGGGATTTTTGTAGATGGTACACCTAGCGGTGCATTAAAACTGATGGTTGGCGAAGCCTCAGAACACATATTTTTCACAGCCTTTCAAAACGCAACACCCACTCCGGGAGCTGTTTGCAGAATCTCAATAGAACATATAATTTAGCAAACTGGCAGTGTGCTATCATAATTCGTCACTTCTAGTACAAGAAGTAAATGAATACATGTATATTTTTTGAAACTCTATTAACAACTTAACATTTTGCCGGTCCGGATGACCGAGATAGCTCAGGCAGTAACGATCTCAGACCGAAGGATCGCGAGTTCGAGTCTCGCCTCGGGCATGGTTGTATTGTGTTCGTCCTTTCATCCCCTATCATCAGCATATCGTGTCGTCCTTACAGTTACTACACCATTACACTCAACAGTGGTCGCTAATGACCTAGAAGTTGATGCGATCTTAAAAAATTAACATTTTCTTGATCAATAATTTACGTCGTAAGGGATTTTGATGTTTGAAAACCTGTGAAAATCCTATTATCGTGAAAATCGACGTATCTTCAATCCAGTGCATCAGTGTTAGCGCTTATTACCGATTTAATATAAATAGGCAATTAATTAACAGTATCTTCACAGGAGACGGGTCGGAAGCTTTCAGCTTGTCCCGGCTGGGGTGATGCCACGATGGTGGGAGATACATGGTTGAGGAACATTCTCGCCAGCCGACGGTAGGTCGGCACCGGATCTTGCCATTAAACTGGGAATATCAACCTCATCTCCTGCATTAAAACCATTCACTACACTTACGGGATTAATGGTTTTAACCGTTTACGAGTCCAGAGTCACTAATCATGAACCAATTATCAATTGATAATGTAACAATTTGCGATGTTACTGTAATTAATCAATACGCTTTTTTCTATTTTCTCAATTAATTTTAGATGGGAAACACAAGAGTGTTTTGCTTCATTTCCAACAAAAGCACGAATTTTGTCCACTTGGATTCCGTTGCTTTCGGACCACTGCGCGTCCGCAAGTAGTCGGCCCTACGTCGCACACCGCGCCGCCCCGCCCCCTGACGGGGAGGCGCAGAAACAGCGGAAGGCTGGAGACAGGGAGGCGACGGCGCGGGTGGGGATGTTGCGAGAGACAGCGCGCAACACAAATAGAAACGTGTTTGCCCTGACACGACGCATCTAAATCCCCTACGACGCCTGAGAAAAACTGCTCTCATTTTGAGGACGTTCTGCTCCACTTTAGCCCGAACAAAGGCAAAGAAAGGAATTGGGAGTATAAGACCGAACCGGAGGGGACGTTTTTTAAGCAGAGAATGCTGTAATGCAGCATAATGACTCACTGGGCTCCACTATTAATCTCGGGCCGAGAGCGTTTCTCGTTACGGTTTCAATTAAGAAAATAAGATGATGTAACTCTTCAATAGGAGAGCAAAAAAATTTTAAAAAATAGTTGTCTTTGTTTACGTAGAGAGTACAGAGAAACAGTCAGGACGTGAAAATAGTATTAAATCTCATTAGTAAACATTTTATAGCGTTGAAATAATTCTATAAGCGTTTTAATCTTCCTCTGTCAGAATGTAAATGTTAATTTAAATTAATAATTTACTTCAGCCAAATGAATAGTGAACTACAACAGCAACAGCCCTGCAACAGCAAAAGTGCTGATTAGCAAACCGAGACAAAATGTTTTTTTCCAAAAAGTAGCACACACACTGCTTAAGAAGAAAAAAAGAAATACTTGCGTATAACATTGCAATGAATTAACAAAAAGTCCTCACGTATACTGTAATAGCACATAATAGTATTTATACTCAATGAAACTTCTTTACACGCCAAGAATATAAAAAGGTTGCAGTTTAAATTTCACAACGCAGCATGTAAATAGCAAACATATAATTGCAGGGGGCATCTTTCTTGTAGCCTTACTATCATGACTACAGACGCACTGAGAATGAGAATTTAACTTTTCAGTTTCAGCATAAGAATAGACTTATTAATATAATGAAGTATTTACGTGTTTCAGTCGAAATATATTTTTTTGATTATCTTTGGATTTTTTCAAGTCCCTAAGCATGTAACAAATCCATCGATATCTCTCATATAGCTGTAGGCAGCAACCGTAAAATATTTCTCACCGTTTAATGTCTCCTACGGCAGGAGATGTGCAGAGTCAAATTGCAGAGCTAAATTACATATTTCAATATGTAGGCATCGCGAATATTGTATTGTTTTGTATGTTGCATTTTGTTGACTTTACTAGTTTATTTGCAACTACTCTGGCACCCGAAGTGATAAATAACTCGTAGCAGTATCATGTGTTACTGTGTTTTCAAAAGTTGCAAAATAGTGTATTTCTAATAGACTAATTTCGAAATGTTTTGAAAATCAAAGCAGAACATTAGTAGGAGTAAGATATTTCCGTGCACATGACCAAACATATTTTTTATACCCTTTCTCAAGAGAAGTTATCAATTTTCGCTTCACACTGATTGTCGTTAATCACACACAAAATATTATTTATTAAATATTTTAATTTAATTAACGATCTTCGGAACGAAAGTGTCAAACTAAACTATTGGTTATAGTTCAAATAGTTTAGTTTGACACTTTTTCGTCTCTTTCGTTTCGAAGATCCTTCCTGAGATACTCTTCTAGTTTGCAGTTTCTAAAACAGCAGCTTTAATCAGGCCCTGATAAAGAGACAAAATCGCGTCTTCCTCCTCTTCGGACGCTACATCCCACCCACAACCAAAGCAGGCCTCTTCCAATCTCCTGTTCTTCGTCTGCTGCAGAATATTTCGGAGAGTTCGTGGCGCACCGGCAGTGTTCTCTGTTCAACCGCGCAAACGAATTATCGAGAAAACTTGCAGACTTGATTATTTTCGTGCGTGCTAGCAAAATGCAGCTAATCTCGCGCCAAATTTCGGGCACCATTTGAAACTTCGAGAACAGGAACAACGTTGTTGGAAATGCCAAGTGAGGAACCGCACGAAAACTCCACCTTTCCAATGTTGAGTGAATTGGAATCTGTAAGACTGGCTCTAGGAAACACTGCTTTCCGTGCCACAGAATTTCCAATATGTATTGAAATATCCAGAGAAAGGATATGGCATTGTTTTGTTGCTTATTTTCAAGTGATTTCTTCAGGAATGGCATTGCCCTCATAAAAGTTCCGTTCAGCGCTCTAAAAGGGTTTTAATAGTTATCGTTTTATAACCCTGTAGAAGTATCAAAATGATTGAATTAATGATTTTATTACTGCCACTGAATAAATATAATTATTATTGACATACAAGATATTCATACAAAATGCTCATCGTTTGGAATTTTTAATTCATTTGTTATTCCAAAAGTGTCCAACTATATTCTAAGAAACTTGTACTCTCGTTTATTCACGAAATACTTATATTTATTGTGATTAAATAGTTTTCAAAACGTAATAAAAAGGTAACACATTTTCTATTATGTATTACAATCAATTCCTTTAATTCTGAAACATTAAACGAATGAACAATGTTTATCTGTCATATATATTTTCACACATAATTTCACAGCATTAAATTATTGTAAATTTATAACTTATAATACGAATCGAAGATAAATTTGTTGAAAAACCGAGTATTCAGAAATTAATTATTCAGGTGAAAAGTGGATTTTTTTCAATAGAAGAATTTTTCATTTTTCAAATGTTCTTATTATACATTTTCTTTGGAGAAAGAAACAAACAATTATAGAGCCAACCTGGATACCCGAGGTCGCCGAGGCTGAATCGAGGTCGCAGGTTCGAATCCCGCCTCTGAATCGTGGACGCCTTTGTATTACCGTAAGCGAGTTCCGCTACCCTTACCCCAAAGTTACAAAACTAATATTATGTACAGTGGTCGCTGTATGACCTTAGCGGTTGAAAAACGATCTTAAACAAGATTAAAAAATTTAAAAAACATGTTTTATTGCGTTTAAGTTCGAATGTCACCGGATATATCTTGTGAAAAAATCATGTTCTAATTTTTGGATATTCATACACTTTTTTTATCAACTATTAAACACATTTTATTAATTCATTACTGGTGCCAAATATTATTTCTAATCATCATAACTATCTAATCGTGCAAAATCCTGAGCCTCTTATAATTATCGTTTATGGGCATACGTATTTTCTTCACACTCTTCTCGTCATGTTTGCCTTGTCACCTCCCCCCAAATGTATTTCTGGAGTTTTTCTTCGACCATAATAAGCTAAAAGGAAAACCATAGAGAAATACTTTTTTACCTCTTTTCCCTCTTTTACTCACTTAAACCACTTTTAACAGAAAGCTTAACACCACAATGAAGAAATATACCATTATGTCACATACGAGCCTGTTTTTACAAATCAAAAGGACTCCCCTGTTTCCGACCTTTGCGTGCGATGTAGGTAACGCAATTGGAAGCCGAACTCAAGGGAGCTCGCGGCTCCGCAGGAGAGCCCTTGTGGAAACGCCGGCTGCAGGGAGGGGGGGTGATAGACAGGCAGGAGGCAGCCGGGGCGCCGCGCCGCGGCGGCGTGGAAACTTGGGACTACTCTTCCGCGCACTTGTAGTTGATCTTGGCGGCAGCGACGCCGGCGGCGGGTGGGGGACGAAGCCGCAGCCTTCTACGTATTGTGCGGTCGAGAGAGAGTCGAGGGAAGGGAGGGAGGGAATTGCTTCGCCCCTCGACAGCGACGCGACGACGGAACGCCGCAGGCGGGTGGGCGGTAACGCGCGCGCGCGCGGGCGGGCGCGCTGGCGGGCGATAATTTGGCTGGTAGATTAAGTGGGGAAACTCCGACGCCCCCGCGCGACCACTTATGCGCACCCCGATCCCAGGGGACGCGATGCGGAGGGCTACGGCGCTGGAGGACGCTTCCAAGGCTCGCGACACAACGTGACAGGAAGCGACGCGACGCGACGCGACGCAACACGACGCGACGCAACACGACGCGACGCAACACGACGCGACGCAACACGACGCGACGCAACACGACGCGACGCAACACGACGCGACGCAACACGATGCGAAGCGACACGACGCGAAGCGTCACGTCAAGATGCGACGTCACGACGCGACGCGTCACGACATGACATGACGCGACACGACATGACATAACGCGACACGACATGACATGACGCGACACGACACGACATGACATGACGCGACACGACACGACATGACATGACACGACATGACATGACGCGACACGACACGACATGACATGACACGACATGACATGACGCGACACGACACGACATGACATGACACGACATGACATGACGCGACACGACACGACATGACATGACATGACACGACATGACATGACGCGACACGACACGATACTATACGACACGACACGATACTATACGACACGACACGATACTATACGACACGACACGATACTATACGACACGACACGATACTATACGACACGACACGATACTATACGACACGACACGATACTATACGACACGACACGATACTATACGACACGACACGATACTATACGACACGACACGATACTATACGACACGACACGATACTATACGACACGACACGATACTATACGACACGACACGATACTATACGACACGATACTATACGACACGACACGATACTATACGACACGACACGATACTATACGACACGACACGATACTATACGACACGACACGATACTATACGACACGACACGATACTATACGACACGACACGATACTACACGACACGACACGATACTATACGACACGACACGATACTATACGACACGACACGATACTATACGACACGACACGATACTATACGACACGATACTATACGACACGATACTATACGACACGACACGATACTATACGACACGACACGATACTATACGACACGACACGATACTATACGACACGACACGATACTATACGACACGACACGATACTATACGACAAGACGCGGCATGACGCGACGCCACGCGTCGCATGACACGATGCGACACGGCGCTTTAACTTCAAGATTTGATCTATGATTGGTTTTTGCTTTTTTTGTAAATAATGTATTTATTATAAAAGTACACAGCAATCCGCCATTCGGATATACAGATAATTGATGGCTTTGTCTATGCTTAAAAAGTAGAGTGGGGAAACTCACAGGTATCACTTGAGAGACGATTGCTTGATTGGATTCCGGGCACGTCAACTGCTATGATCCCATCATTGTCGTGTTTGTCGCGGGAGGGGGCAGTGTTGATCCCCCGACGGATGTCGAATTCCAAAAGAGAGAAGAGAACAAGGAAGAATGGGATACGGTAGAAAAGCAAGACTAAAAGAGAAGGTACTGGTCCGGCGTTCGTCAAGTATTGATAGGAAAATAACACTGAAAACTACCTCTCAGAGCAGCCGGCCGCAAGAATTTTCATCCACTCAACGTCTGTATTCGACCTAGCTACCTAACAAGTATTGAAAATCTGTCACTCGGGAACTTCCGAGCCCTAGGACCTCCCGGCTAGGCGGCGATGCCGGGGCTCTGAGCAAAACGCAACCGGTCTGTGGGATGATAGAAATTATTGTCGACGATTAATGAGCTCGTTGGAGAACGTCAAACTGGAGAAAGTGGGTTTGCCCACGCTCGCAAAGACCTTAGAACAATTTGCGAGGAGTTTCATGTTTTGGTTTATAGTAGGTGATGAGCGCGGTACTGAATTTGTTTTAAAATTAAAAATAAAATTGTTCACAAAAAGGTTGGCGATACATAAATTTCAATCTTTGACTTTCCATTTGGCTTGACAAGCATTAAAGGTTTAACAATTAGGTTCCTCAATTTGAAAATGAAGCAAAATACTATGAGTATTATCGCTCTAGCCCATATTCAAGAGACGATGCCAAGGTGTGTGGCCAAAGATAGCGTCTAAACCGTTGAGTCGCTTTTCTCCAAAATCGATATTTCTCAATCACATTAAAGAAACTCGAAGCTCCCTGAGTTTGGAACAGATATTTTGATTTGGAAGGAATAATATTTTATATAAAGCTTTAACATTTTGAAAGTTTTCTCAAAAATGGCGTATGTAATGCTTAAGAGAATGGTACAGGTCTCATTTTCGTCATTATTCATTTTTCCAAATTTGCAAATATTCATTTTTTTGGCGACTTCCTATAACTACAATATTGAAAATATTCATTATTCTTATCTTAATTAAATCTGTTGTGTAAATAAGTTTTTAAACAATTTTGCGTAAAGTACAGGAAATTTTCAATTTTTTAAAACTTTTTCAGAATGACTCAAAATTTGTTCTTTAAATCTTCACCTCAATCTACCTATCAAAATACAGTAAAAACGTGGTGCCAGTCTGATTTCCTGTGATCTCTTTGTATTTTCCGAAATTGCAAAAAGTTAACATTTCAAAACAATACAATTTAAGATAAAGATTTTTCCTTTGGGATGGCTTAAAGGAATGGGGCAGATCTCATTTTCGTTGAACTCTGAACTTTCGAAAATTGGAAATTTAGAAATACGAGAATGTGTGTGCTGTTGTAGCAGCGTTCGTATACGTTGAAAGATGAGTGTTTTAAATGCAAAGATCACAAATGTGTGATAAGATTGTAAACGCAATTCTCAACAATCGTCTGATACATGTATTTTCTTGCCAAAAATATCTAGTTGATTATGTTTATTTGCGATGAATTTTTAACAAACAAAATACAAATCCGGTTACCAAATTTCCCAGTCAAATGTGATCTTCACGTTTATGCTCTTTTCTAACAAACGCCAAGTGGTCCACCACGCGCTACCCGACGCATCCGTTTCGCGTCCGCGAGCTCCTTCCGGTCGTCGCTCCTTCCGCTCTCGTGACCTGGTTCGCGCCTCCGCTCTCGCTCAGGCGCGCCCGTTGCTTCATAAATCTTCCTCACTTCTAAGAGAATTGCATTTAAAGCGGATACTTTTGTATTGTACTGACCTGCACTTCCACTACCGCTATTACTACAAGAAATCTGACACTTTCACCACATGTCACCATGAACAACGAAAGATATTTCCTAATGGATATTCTTATTTATTCCATTTCTTTATTTATATTTCACAGCAAGCCACACGAAGCTTGTGTGCTTTCATGCCAAGGTTCGTGGATGAGGCCGCTTTTCTTCATTTCTTGGGAGTTTTTTTTATTTATTTTTTTATTTTCCGTAAAGTGCGTGTGTAGTACTTCTCTGCTGTAAAATTTCTACTTTCTTTAATGCTTTGTAATCGCTCGGCTAGTAATTATTGATTTTTCCTACCTTTTCTTGAATAATACTGCAGCTAAAAGTTGTAACAATGTCCCTCGTAGATTCCTTTCTTTGTACATATTACAACGTATTTTATTATTAGTTTATTTCTACAATTCCTCCTTAATTTTACATGTATTCTTCTTTAGATTTCTTTTACCTACTTCAGTACTTTTTAGATTAGTCTTAAGATTGCTGCTTTATCACTAAAACTTGCTGTCGTGAATGTGATTTTAATTTAAATTTTGTTATTTCTGGGTACTGATATTTTTGTGCACAATAAATGAGAGCGATATTATTCTAACAATAATAACAATTATCGAGCAGAAAGTAAATGGAAGAGACGATTTGTAGAATGGGAGCAGTGCATCATCTGAAAGCGCAATGGAAGCGTAAGAAATATCTTAAGTAAAATAAATAAAAGCAATAATATTTATATAATAATAACTAGCTTGCAGACAGTGAAAAGAAGAAACGATTTGTAGAATAGTGAAAGCAGGGCTTTCTCCGGAAGCGAAAGGGGACAGCGGGCGAAATGCTGGGGCTTTTGCGAGAGGACTTGGTGACAGCGCGGATTTGGACAAGGGGCTGCCACAAGACAAGCGGCCTCGGGCAGCGCCGCCGGCTGACGGGGAGACGGCAGCCGCTGTGTTTGGACGGCGTGGACGGCAGCGCGGCAGGTGCAGGCCACGGCCCAGGAAGTCAGGGGCTGCTCCCGGAGCAAGCAGCCCGCCCGGCGGCAGTCGCGGAACAATGACCGACTACTACGCAGCGGCTTTGTTTCCTTCTTCATTCAAAGAGTAATATCACAGAAATAATGATTAGCACGGCTACGTTCTGGGAGAAGCAGGGGTCATTTGGATTATGTTCAATCTGTTCTTTCCCCTTTTTGACGTTTCATTTCCTCTTATTTTCACCTTTTCCTTCTTTCAAAAAGTTTTCTTTTTTATGTCTTTCACATTTTTATCCCTAACTCTCGAAAAGCCAGAGGATTCTAAAGTGACAATCAGAGTTGACCGAGCACAGAGAATGATGTAGTTAAGACTCAAAGGAATGAATTCCCCTACAGATAGCGTATTAACATAGTCCCTTTTTCTCTCCACAAAGATGTAGACATTTTCATTCCATAATCTTTACTCAGCTCTCGATATTTAATAGTAAATTCAAAACGTTTTGTAGAGACTAAACGTGTTTCTGAAGTAATCCTATACACATATATTTGAAGTAAGAAATCAGATTTATTAACTTCACAATTCATTTCAATTTAGTGTGAAGCGATCAAAGTAAATTTCTTTCATTTAAATCATTATCATAACATCAGGAAATATGAAATCATGTGATGCAACATTCTCAATATTCATTGTTTTACCTTATAGTTAATTCGTTTATCTTCTCACATCTTTCATAAAAAATTGTACAATTTTATATTTCATAGACATGTCAATGTACTAAGTATATATGTGTGAAGATCTCAAAACCTTAGAATTAAAATACATTAGAATCAGTCACTTCTAATTGAGGCTATAATTATTTAAGTAAATCAAAGAGATTTGATAAATAATTGCACCTACAACACAAATTAATTTTTTCAGAAATTCTGTCGTATCAAAAGTTTAATCGAATATATTGTAAAACGTCAACCCTATAAATTTTAATTTTAGAATTTCAAAGAAATAAGAAAACATATTGCCAAAACAGACAACATTTTTCGTCACACTGATTCAAACAGTTAATGAGGTCTTGTCATATCAAAATGGGTAAAAAGGGAATACATTTTTTCTACTCGCCAGGTACACGAATAAAGAGGGGAAGACTGCGGGCTATGTGCATCAAAGACATGAAAACAATAATGACTGAGAACATCCTAAATATGAAAGAGGCCCAAGATAGGGCGCTATGGAAGCTGAAATGCTTGATGCACCAATAGCTGACGGCAAAAACATTGGTTATTCCGCACAATGCAGAACTATGCTTTGAAATTCGGTCTAGCAATAATGCTGTAGAACGCCTCGTTGAAATTTAGCAAAATAACAAATTAAATTTATCATATCGCGGTCGTACAATACAAACGTCTTAAAAATTGTATTATTGGTATTATTATTATTATTATTATTATTATTATTATTATTATTATTATTATTATTATCATCATTATTTAATATACAGTCTTTCGATCGCACCACGGGAAGCAAGTGCACTGCACTTGATCCACCGTAGGACTTTCTCTAAAACACCTATTCGCAAATATACAACACGAAAAACAGTAAAATGTTAAATCAGTATTGTTAAAACGCATGCCTAAGATCATAATAAGATTTAACCATGCTCCATTAAATGGAAGTAATCGTTAAACCATATCCATGAATACAGAATGTCATGGTGATAATTATTGTAAAGTCTGATCTATGACCAATGTTTCCGCAGCACTCACGCGACTTTTAAATCTTCATCGTTGTTTCCCCTCCTTTTCTAAGCATGCTTTTCTCTTTGCCAAAAGGCTTTTCTCCTCCTTTCGCAAACCCTGCTTCTTCGCTTTCCTTGCCTTCAACACGCGTTGGCGCCTCTCTTAGGCGCCGTTGCGTTCGCCGGCCAGGGTACCTAGAAAGAGCGCATTCGCATGCCTCGGCCCAATGAAAAAAAAATTACGCGAAAAACTACGTAGTTAATTTTTAAAATGTTATCGAATCATATGCGATCAGTATGTTAACCGTATTTGGTCAACATGGTTATATTGGTTATAAAATTATATATTCTATGATTATGTAAATGTTTATGTAATTGTATTATATTATCACCGATTATAAATATATCACAGCGTAGTAATGCTTTTGAACGAGAACATTCAAACTTTTTATACTGCATGTTATTGTAAACACAACCATGAATAAAACGTACTTTAAATTACTTTTATATTCATTGATAACTAAAATTATTTTAATAGCTACTTTTCTTACAGAAAATGCCTACAAAAAATTATTTAAATAAAATAGGTTGTAAATGGGTGTTAAATGTTTTTTTTTATCTGGTTGCAACGCGCTCTTTGGATAAAATTTTACTGGCGCCCTTGCCTGCTACTCTCTCCCTCTTACTTTTCCTCTGCTCCAGGATGCTCCATGCCTCTTTGCGGCGGCCTTGAGTCCTTCTTGCAAAGCGACACAGCTGGCGGGCCTCTTCTTTCTTCTTCTGCTCCTCCCGCTCGCGGTTCGAGCTCTCGTCCTTCCGAGACAGCCTTGCACATCCACCGCCCCGACGCCTTCTTAACGAAGGCCTCGAGGTTGCCTAGCGCGGGGAGTTTCTACGCGTCCCACGGCATCTTTCGCTGTTGACTAAACCTGTGCTGTAGTTCATAAAGGTATATTATAGGAAATACACTGCGAGATGTAGTGTGTATATCAATCCTTTTTTACTTTCTCGTGTTACTGCGTATTTACGTAGTTACGCATTTGAAATACAATTGTTTCAGATGATTTGGAATAAAGTTTCTCAGAACAAGTTTTCTGTAAAAATATCAAATTGGCGCAGTTTCAGAAACGCTTGAACATTTTCTCAAAAGTCGATCTAAAGTTTTACATGAAAATTTGCATACAGCACTACATGTTTTTCTTCTATAATACTCTTTAAGTAGTATTTCAAGTCTACTATTAGAGGACCGAAAAATTGATAAAATGTGGGGGGAAATGGCTTCCAGGCGCCGATAGGTAGGACCTGGAAAGAGAGTGGGCCAAAATCAAAATGCTAGCCCAGTCTTTATAGACTAAGCAACTAACTAACTAGTACGAGAAAGTATGTGCAATTCTGTTGCACTACTAGTAAGTCAATCCCGGAGGGAGGGTGACATGGTGAGTGATATTACGAACATAAGTACATACTAGTGCTGTTCATTCTTGTAAGTGCCCAAGGAAAGAGAGAAAGGGAGAGAGGGAGAAGAAAATCGAAAAAACATTTTTAGAGAAGGGAAGGAGAGGGAGATAGAGAGAGGGAAGATAGAGGGGGAAGATAGAAGGATAGAATGAAAAGAGGAGGATCAAGGGATGAAGAATGTCGAACTTCTGTAATCGGCAGCTCACCGCTTCCACCCTGCTGTCATTGCTGCAATGTGATACCACCTTCCCTCGCGGCTCGTCTCCAAAGGTATCGTACCCCGACGTCAACTCGCGGCTGCCAGAAGTGCAAAGAGCCGCCTGGAAATGACGTTTGCTTATAAACAATTTGGAGTGCATTTTGAAAGACAAGGCGCCGCTTGAGGGTCTTTGGAGGAGGATGTTAAAAGAGTAACTGTTGAAGTGAAAGGGAAATTGTAAGAGAGAAAGCTTCTTAAGGGAGAAATGTTAGTCTTCGAATATCTGGCCGGTCGATGAATAATATTTTTTTAAATACCCGCTTATGTTCCGCGGCTTGTCACACCATACGAAGAAACAAAAATAAGTGATCATGCGTAAAAAGAACAAAGGTAGTATACTAAAAATCCGAGTGTAAACTGATTGTTAAAAAAAGTTATTTCAACTTCGTTTACCAAGTTTTACTGTCATTATCTATTTGTAAATTAATTTGTATAGAAATGAATTAACGGTAATTTATTCATGCTTTTGTTTTCTCGTCATATTTTGAAAAATTATCCTATGAATGGCACAGTATTTTCTCTGCAGTATTGCCAACTTTCTTACATGGAGAAAGGAAAGTTTCTACAGAAGACCGCGTGAAATTCCACTCCGTATTTCCTGTTCCGCTTACTGCAACATCACGATCTACGCCAACATACTCCCCCGCTCTCACACTCCTTTTCGCATTCCCACTCCATTCGCACTCCCCCGCACGCCTTCATCCTCACACATATCCATCTTCATTCTCTCTCCTGTACTCCCCCAATCTTAATCCCCCCACTCACACTCCCCATCCTCATTCTCGCCCCGCACCTCCCAACCTCATTCCCCCACCTGCACTCCCCAACCTCATTCCCCCACCTGCATTCCCCATCCTCACTCCCCCATCTGAACTCCCCATCCTCATTGCCGCACCCCATTCCCCAACTTCATTCCCCCACCCGCACGCCTCAACCTCATTCTCTCACCCACACTCTGCCAACCTCACTGCACCATCTCACAGTCCCACCCGTACTTACCATCTTCATTCCCAACAGCCGCACTCCCCAAACACACACTTCACCCTCAGTCCTCCACGCGCACACCCCAACTCCACACTCCACCCTCAGTCCCCCACCCTCATTCCCCAATCTTCGCTTTCCCCAGTCGCACTACTCTATCTCCGCTTCCCCAGACTCTCTCTCCAAGCCTCTCTCCAACACTGCATCCCCAAAACCTCACAGACCCATCCGTACACCCAAACCCGCCCTCCCAAATCCTCAATCCCCCACCCGCACTCCAGGTTCTATGACCCACCCCCACCCCACTTATCGTCGCGCGGTTCCACAACGCGTCGCGGCTCGCCTCAACGCAGAAACTGTACATCTCGTAAGTTTGCTCAATTTTCTTGCAACCCACGCCACGCTTTCTCCAGTAATTTCCAAAACAACTTCCTGCGCATCGACTGTTCCTGCGCTATCGCTCCTCGTGCCTTAACTCTCACTTCCGTTTGGCTCCGTCTCTCCGCAGAGTTGAGAAAGCAATTGCGATTGCGGCCCCGCGCGTGCCGCTGGCGGCCCGCCAGCGATGAGATGATAAATAGCGGGGTGCTGCGACGGCGGTGCAGGCGGGAGGGGATTTAGGACGAAAACACTGTGCGAGTGGTGGGGATGGAAGGGGTGGGAGGGATGGAAGGGGAGGGAGAGTGTAGAAGGGGGTAGAGGATGGAAGGGGTGAAAGGGGACTGAATAAGGGGTTGGGTGGGATGATAGGGGAGGGAAGGAGGGGGTGGGAGTAGGGAGTCGCGGCGCTCCGCGGGAGGGAGGAGTGGAGTGGAGAGGAGGGGCGGGGAAGAGGCATCGCGACTTTCCGCATCGGTCAAGGAATCACAGTTGTGATAAGTCCCAATGTGGGAATGGTGAAAGTAAACTGGTTTGTTTGTTCATTTGATTTTTTGTAAAGGGTTGGGGCAACGGAAGTACATTTTTTATTGATAACACCTTACAAGTCGACTTGGGAATGTATTCTTCTTGAACACGTAAAGGGTTGATCTTGATGAAATAAAAATGTTCATGGCACCGCCATGTTCATCAAACATTTCATGACGATTTTGGTATGTGTTTTTCCTTGATACGGTCTATTGCGTTATAACAAAGACGTCAATATGTCAGGGAGAGAGTTTACGTGACACAGCTTGTCAGAGCTCATCAAACGTTAAAGACAGAATGTTTTATTGAGGCGTTGCTGGGCATGGCGATATGTCTACCGACTCTAGAGTAGGGGGCAATAATCGTGCAAATCAATATTGAAATACTAGATGGACCCGTGCGAACTTTTTTTCTCGTTGTGAATTATTGTTTTAAAGGGGAAAATATCTGCATGTTAATACCCAAATTCGAAAGTTTCTGGGATACTGGGATAAAGGGATGCTGATTGGGTGTTTTTCAAAAATATAATAAAATAAATCAAATCATATAAAAATACAATAAAACATCCAAAATTAAATCACATTGTATTTTACCTCATAAGTAATATAACGCATATGCCTTTGGGTGCTCTAAGTCCCGGTTTGAGGATCAATGAAGCATCATTATGCACGATCGACAAGTGTGTTGTAGTATTGCGTGTGTTGTGGATTGCACGTGCTCCAGCAACATCCATTGCAACGTAATCTGCGAACTTCCAATTTTTGGCATTCATTTCTGTAAACTCAGAATTCTACCTGGCGATATGCCACAGCTTTCGTTATCTTTCCTTTCATCTCAGGTACAGAATGATGCTATAGAAAAGATGTTTCCCTTAAAACATATTATATTTACGTGACCTGAACAAATGCTTGTTATGCGAATGAATTGACTCAAACAGTTTATATCGCAATGTTACATATTCTACAGACTTTTACAAAAATCATGCATTTAATTTTTTACACTTAGTACTTAAACAGTAATTTATTATACTAGGCAATAGAGATATACTTTATCTTCGACAGAAAGATATTACCTTACAAGCTCCTGTCATCACTCCTAAAGTATGTTTAGGATCCTGTGTAATACTTTATTTTATTCCAATATGTTTCAAAAATACAATTTAAAAAGACGATATATCTTACGTATATGTTATATTGGTGCAGGGTTCGTGACACTGAAAAAAGAGATAAACAGTTGACACTCGTATAAAATTGTTACCCGCGAAACAAAAGAACCGATGTCACTTGCAAATGGAAATATTTGCAAAAAAGTATGTCGTTGTTTGTAAGAATGCAAACAATATCTAGCATTAAATTTTCATAACAGTCCATTCTTTGAGTTTTATTATAAACTACATCCTCTTGTAGTAGTGGAATAGACGCATATTGTGGACAAGAGCGCGCATGCGCATAAGAGAGTATGTAAAAACATTTTTAACGCCCGTGGTTGATAAAGATGTTCTGTAACAGAATATTATTCACCATTAAAAAGTGTCTTTAACGTTCTGAATAAAATAAATAAATTTTACAATTATTTTAAAGGCACTTAGATTATTTTTATCCTAAAAAGATAACATAGGTACATTGGAATGGCTTCATATCAACTATTTCACTTATTTCCTTCAACAAAATCTTTCTCTCAAAATCATGTAAATTACAATTCCAAAAAAGATGTTCGATTGAATGTAGATATATACCGCAAGGACAATTTTTATCATTTATAGTTTTTTTTTTTTTTGGATAAACTTCTAACAAGTGAAGTGCGTCATGGGATAGTGTGGAGATCACACTGATGCTATCTACTAGCCGATGTAGACACTATGCGAGAAATACACTTAACTCTCCGACTAGCTAGCGAATCTGTAAATTGATCGTAAATTCAAATGTTTTCTAAATCTTCCTTAAAATTCTCACCCTCCCTATGAATCACGAAGTCAAGTTTACAAATTAACTTAATTTTGTTTGATTCATGACTCTTATGTATTTTATATGAATGTGTGAAAACAAGAACGGTAAAAATGACATTTTATAAATTCTGAGACAAACGTGTTTATTTTAAACTACATTTCAGCGGCTATGTATTTTCGTGGTTTCAATAAACAATTGAAATGTGATTTTAATGATGAAACAAAGCACCACGACTCTACAGTAAAATTGACTTAAATAAACAGCTTTCTCTTCTTTTTCATCCTTCAATCTTGTTTTTCTGTCTTCTTTTAATTCCTTATTTTCTCTCGTCTTCATCTCCGTTTTATCTCTCTCCTATTTCTTTATTGCGCTCGTCTAGTTCTCAACGTTGCAGAGCATTTCCTCACTAAATCACCTCGCGATTCCCCCAGCTAGTCCTCCACCTTTGTCACCTACTGTGAGGAAATATGCATGTCACATGATGAGATTTAATGAGCTCCTTTCACATTAATGGAAGCACTACTGCGCTGTTTCCGTGCCACGACGGGGTAAAGAATCTCTATTAAGAGAAGCTCCTGTGCGGCATACGGAAGTGCCTCGGTTCTACGTCATCTGACGGTTTAATCTGCTTCCCACACATCACCTTCAATATCGTGAGGAGATGGCCCTATATGAGCATCCGTGAGCTGTACGTCTTTGGCCCGGTTTGCGCGGAACTGAGATCAGGTCTCTGTTTCTCCCCATTGAAAGTCTGTCACTGACGTAGTTATTTAAATATTACTCTACCACCTGCTCTCCCCAAGCTCCCACTCCCACTCGTACTTACCATCCTCATTCCCCTCACCCGCACCCCGCAAACACACACTCCACCCTTAATCCCCCACCCGCATTCCCCAATCCTCACCTTTAATGAATTTTCGATTTGTAAGGGCAATTGATTGATTATTTTGTGTATCCGAAAGCATCAACTGTTACGGTCATTAGTATCGTAGGTTTAATGTACTTTTGATCACGAGAGGTAGCCCTTTCGGATGGTGAGATCCGGTACCGAACTACATGTCAGCTTGAGGAGTTTTCCCCAACCAGATATCTCCCACCAATGGGAGATCACCCAGCCGGAACAAGCTCTAAACTCCCAACTGGTCTTCCGACGTGTGTGGTACATGTAAGTGAGTATGTAAGAGAAGGGTGAAATAGGACAAGGACGAGGAAGGAAAGAAGGGGAGCGGTCCTGTTGTAAAGGTACTGCTCCGGCACTCGGCATTCGTTTGCAAAGGAAGTTTGTTTTTTCCTCAACCATATTACTTGATTTTTGCTTTAAAGCCCCAGATGTGTTATCGCGTAGAAACTCTATTACCCGATTTTGGAGTATAGACCTCCTTACAAAATTTTAATAATATCTTAAATTTGATAGAATGAGCCCCATTATTTGCTCATTACTTTGTTCTGCGAGTTGCAATCGATCGTAGTTTTGTCACATGACGGGCAAGTCTGTGAGTGTGAGGTTATGGTTAGATTTTCAAATGTCAGGAGTGTGCAAACGTGCACGTAACAACAGAAATTGGATAACGTATTCTCGATGAAGTCTCTGATTGTTCAAATACAAGGTGTGTGAGCCCACGGGAAGCTTTGCTGCAGAAGTTTGGTCTTCAACATTCCTGAACAATAACGCTGTTTGATCCGCTTACCGGTTCATTCACCGCAAGTGTATTTTTCTGAAAACAAAGCCTCTGAGCATTAAAAAATATTTAAAATGCACCGAATCAATACTTGGTTTTCTTTAAACAACTATATTTAAACCAAAAGTATTTTATAGAGTTAATTAGATTTAAACAAAAGCAATAGGAGATGAAGACAAAGAATATATTTACAATTCCTGGATTTTCCAAAGTATCATTTCAGTAAAGTTCTTCTCTGTTACCGTCAAATTGTTTACAGATGTTCACTAGTGTAGTAATAATTTCTTGTCAGATATTTTATGAGTAACTAAAGAAACATGGTCAAAGTTTGAAAAATTCTCTTTGCAATTTTAATCTAATATGTACTATTTCATCCCAATCTACCCCACAGGCCTTATAAAGGCTGTAACAGGATATGGGGTAAACTGAACTCCAACTTAATTCAATTTTGAGGGAGTGTTTTGTGTTAGTTTGAAAGTAATTTTCCAAAAATTTCAGAAACGACAGTCTGATTATTTTGAAGACGTCAGGAGAAGATCTTAATACGTAATAAAGAACATCTTAATACTAATTTGTAGGATTTTTTTAGAGTCGTCACCCGAGAAATAAAACAGAAAAATACCAAATAATAATTTAATATGTATTAAAAAATTAAATTTACCGCTATTTTTTTTAAACAAGCTCTCCAAGATATGTATGTCAACTATGTCTCATATTGTTTTCAGAATTTTATCTCCGAGTAATGATATGAAAAATTCAAAAACCGAAAATTTGTATTTGTTCTTATATCTTCAACATAATCAGTCTGTCGTTTCTGCGAGTTTGGGAAAATGACTTTCAAACAAACACTAAACATGCCCTCTATTCGAAATTGAATTAACTTTGGGAGCATTTTTACCTCATCCCGCTAGAGCCTTTCTTATATCCGAGAGTGCAGCAAGCATAATTAATATTCTGTGATATTTTCTTCCTGTGTTATCCAACCTTTTTCATAACTCTTAGAGGCGCAGAAACGTGTATTCCCGCGCAGGCTTAAGGCATTAATTTATATCACTGCAGTGCCTCTGACCCAAAAGTCCTAGGATTCGAGTCCCAACGATGGCAGCATTTTCGACACTAGCTAGATAGCTTAAGTCTGAATGCTAGAATTCAGCCGCAGTCTGAAGGAGAATGCTAGCGCTCGGCTGCTCTGAACGGTAGTTTTCCGTGATTTCTCCGATCAATACCAGGCGAATGCCGGAGCAGTACCCTAACAAATGGGCCACGGACCGCACGTGATTTTTCCTTCCTCTTCTTAGTCCTTTTCTCATCCCTTACTTACATTTAAACTCATATGCACTACCCTACCACACAAGTCAGGAGATGAGTCGTGTGCTTAGAGCTTGTCCCAGCAGGAACGGTGCCCCGCTGGAGGGAGATACCTGGTTGGGAAAAACCTCGCTAGCTGAAGGGTAGATCGGTGCCGGATCTCGCCATTCAGCGGGAGAAGATCATCGCTACCTCAAACACATTAAAACATTCACTACACTTACAGGACTAATTGTGTTATCAGTTGACGCAACTATAATCATTAATCAATCGAGCGAGCGATTTGACGCGAGGACATAGTCATTCTCTCCCAGCGCAGTCACGCCTCCATCCGCCTTCAACCCAGCGTACTGAAGCGGTGCTGAACTCAGTTATGAACCTAAATTCGCTAGTGTTTGACTGTACCACTGTATTTTGTGTTCTTCCAACAAATATTTTCCTCACCTTTAAGTACATTTAATTAAATTATTGTCCAAATTATTTTTTTTCAAAATTTTTGGGTAGTGTTAACTCCAAAAAACCACACAAATTTACGCCATACGACATTGTAAAAAGTTACCGAACTTTGATTAACTGGCTAGGTTCATGTTAGATACAATATGTAAAGTTAGTCGTGTTTCCTATGATTTTCACATTAGTTGTTTGAATACACACAATTGAAACAAAGGATAATTAAATCTTCAGAGTCTGATTATGCACAAATGTACTTCAAAGGGAGAAGCCCAAAATGCGATATTAAAATTCATGATTTCTCTCTGAACATCTTCAGTTTTTTATCAATGTACTTATGACAAATATCCTGGTTTCTGAAGTTAAACACTAATACAACTCTATTTTTTCTTAATTTTTTCATAATGTGAAAACAACTGAATGTTCGTATTTGCAACACAATAAGGAATGTAATATTACTTGATAAATTTTATTTACTTCAATTAACACATTTACTTTAACGGTAAATATCTGGTAATTCATATTAAAAGAACAATTACCTGGAAACAGATAATATCTAATTATATTATTGTAATGATAATAATAAAAACATTTAATATTATTGTATCAATATGAAGCGCAATTATTGTAAAATACGCATTGGATTTAGCTTCCCTTGAGCTCAATATCACAACCCTGCGTGCTTGAGTTTCGGATTCAGAACACAATTCTGCTCTCCGATCAGAAAACGACAGCTCATCAGAGCCCTCTTCCCAGTCACAGGGAAGGCACACGTGGCAGGCAGGCGCTTTCGCTCGTGCAAAGCAGCGCATCCCTTTTCGGCGTAACCCGCGCTCAAAGGCGTATCTTTGTTAGGGCAGACGTCTCTGCCTTGCATGTGGAAGCAGCGCCGCTCCGCGCCACGCCCTGCCACGCCACGCCACGCCCTGCCACGCCACGCCACGTCACGCCACGTCACGTCACGCCAAGTCACGTCACGCCACGTCACGTCACGCCACGTCACGCCACGCCACGCCACGCCACGCCACGCCCCGTTGTGTCACACTGACACGCCCTACTTCACGACCCTCACGCCACACCACACCACACCTCACCGCGCCGCCACACCATATCACACCACACCACACCATCCCGAACCATGCCCCATATCACCTCACGAAATCCCTCCTGGCCACGGAGCCCCGTCACATTGCATCGTCACATTGCTCCCGTCACATTGCTCCTGGCGCGCCAGGCCGCGCCAGGAGGTCTCTCATCGCGCCACGCTACCTCACCCTGCGCCACACGACGCCACACCGCACATGTCATGTTACACTGCTCTAAGTCACACCTCATCACGCTGCACCACGCCAAAACGAGCCTCGCCATGCCCCGTCATGCCCCGTCATGCCGCGCCGCGCCGCGCTACGCCACGCCGCGCCACGCCGCGCCACGCCGCGCCACGCCGCGCCACGCCGCGCCACGCCGCGCCACGCCGCGCCACGCCGCGCCACGCTGCGCCACGCCGCGCCACGCCGCACCACGCCGCGCCACGCCGCGCCACGCCGCGCCGCGCCGCGCCACGCCGCGCCACGCCGCGCCACGCCGCGCCGCGCCGCGCCGCAATTATAGCATCAAAAATAATTATAATTTGTCGCATTTTTTTAAAAAAAGAATAAAATCACATGATATATTTTTACTAACTTGACAAATTTAGGGACTATGACAGAACGCGACGATATTTGAAGGTAGCTTGAGAAATGCCTGATTCTGTCGCCAACTACGCTCCCGCAGTGATGGTTCTATTACAATGCAGTAGAATTTTCATCTGATCTGTGAACGAGAAGATTTTTGCCACGATTTCAATCCAGAATTCTATATTGTTTGCCAACGCCTCACAGTTCCTTTTCAGAGATATTGGGTGGTACGAATAAAAGTAAGCAATTACTCTTTGCTCCGAGTTTCGGACATCTTTCTCAGTTTCGTACGAATAAAGTGGGTGAGCAATTGCTCAGTCTCTGAGCGTACTCTCAACTGGCGAGTAAATGCCCAGAATTGGTATGAATAAAGTTAAGCGTATACTCTCTATAGTGAAAACTTGCTCCAAAATTTTGGAGGGACCTTATGAGCAGACTCACGTTTGAAAAGTAAGGTTAAATTGGCCTATTTTTTGCCGTGTTGATATGCAGATGCAGCGGACTAAAGAAATACAAGAAACGGCGAAATTCTCGTGATGTAGACTATTAGAATCTTTGCTGATTCGAAAAGGACAATGTATGGTTGGTACGATTTTATCGGCGTTTGCTTTCAGGCGCGTTTTCATATTGCATATCTTCTATGTTCATTGGCCATCGCTCTTTTCTTCTTGGAATTTTTCGGGGAACTGTTTTTTCAAACTTTGTAATGTTTCGTTTCGACCACAGAGTACCTCCGGAAGCTGGCTCTTCTCAGAAATATTTTTATATTCGCTTAGCATTTTGGCAAAAACTAGCTAGGCCTCTGGCGCCTGTTTTTCGTTGCTGCTACTCATATTCGTATTAAAGAAAGATACAACAAAACAGTGCTCTTTATTCCGCACAAATGTGCACGACGTGCGTAACGTATGTAACCTTTGTTACTCAAGAAAACAATTTTTAAAACTCTTAGCCTGCACTATCACTTGTTCACAACAAGCAAATGCTCGTGAGACATGAGTAAGTTCTTCGGAGACATACGAAGTTTTTATTCATACGAAATGGAGCTTCTGCTCAGTGCCGCGGAGTAGACTCACTTTGCTCTGGAGCAAGTACTCCTGATCAAGTGCTTATTTTTATTCATATGACCCAATATGGCACAGGATCCTACATTTTACCGATATATTCAATCAAGCTACCAAAAATGTTACAAAGCTGAAAAAGGAATCCATAATACTTATCTCTTATTCAACAACAGCAGAGAAGGTGAATAGATTCAATCATCTAGATTTAAATTGATTCAACTATTGAAAAGTAATAAATCCATTATCTGAAATAATACTTAAAAAGTGCAATGTAAATTATTGAAATAATTGTGTATCATTGAAATCTGTCCATGAAGGACTGTAAACGCACGGTATCTTTCATTGTCATTGCAGATTAGGATAACTAATTTCGTTTGAAATTAAAAAATTAATATTAATAGGTGAGTAATGAGTTCGATTACTTATCAATACAAACTCTGAAACTAAAAAAAAGATATTCTCTGTACTATTACATCAGCAAGGTCTGGCTCTAACTGAAATAAAAAGGAATGCTACCGTAGAAGGCCTGATAGTACGCAATAGATTCATAGAGATCAGGAATTGCACTATACACTTTCTCTATACTCTTACCCTTGCAAGATGGCTCCTACTAGCGCAGTCGTTGCCTTCCGTCCACTCCCCTCCACTCGCATCCTCGTGTATCTTGTCTCATCTCCTCGCATCCCCTCATTTCCCCCCGCGTCTTCTGGCATTCATTCTCATCCCCTCTCACACCTCTCGCATTCCCTCACATCCATTCGTATCCCCTCGCAATACCTCGAGTCCTTTCGCATCCTCACGTACCTCTTCACATCTCCTTGCATCCTCTCGCATTCACTCGCATCCCCCTGCATTTCTTTGCATGCACTCTCATCCCTTCTCACTCCTTCGCATTCTCTCGCATCCACGCGCATTCCCTCTAATTCTCTCGAATACCCTAGCGTCCACTCGCAATCCCTCACATCCACTCGCATCCATTTGCATCCTCTCACATTCTCTCGTTTTCCTTCGCATCCCCTCCCGTCCGTCGCATCACCTATCCTTGCCACCAGTCTCGCCGTTCCCGAGCGAGGCTTTGTGCGAATGAGCAAGCGCCTCTCTCCGCCCTGAGCCGATTAAGAGCCCTGCGCCGCAGGTGGTGCGCGCGAATGTCTTACGTCGCTTCAGAGATCGTCGCCCCGCGCCGCCCCGCGCCGCCCCGCGCCGCCCCGCGCCGCCCCGCGCCGCCCCGCGCCGCCCCGCGCCGCCCCGCGCCGCCCCGCTCCGAGTAGCCTACTCTCTCCGGCTCACACGAGTTAATGGATACGTCTTGTTTCTCTTTGTCCATACTCTGTGTTTTAGTTTACGGTAAATACGGTATTTTACATACACTGAAACCGCTATACACTGAAACCGCTATACATGAAACTGCTGTAAATCATGTGTATTCTGATGTTCTGCAGTTACTTTTAAAATTGCTTACACTTAACGATGGATATTTACATTTTAAGACCAATTGAATGTTGCGTCGCAGACGGTGTAAACTTTTTTTAAAATGGTTTCATGAGTTGAAATTTTATTTCATACTTCATTTGTTTCATGCTCAGCTTTGTTCTTGCAGTATCTGGCGTTGGAGTTACCAATGCATGGTAGTAGCTGGTAATTTTATACTCCCCTTCAAAAACACCTAATGACCTTGTATCTACATTCGTATATACCAGGATATGAACTTATTGCAATTTCAAAATTATAATTGGCTAACAAATACTTGCAGATATTGGTATGCTAATAGTTAAATTTTTGTACAACTAAATTTTTACGCATTTTTGCTAATATGCACAAAAATGCACGTAGTACATTTGCTTTAGCAAAGATACTAAATGCAAAAATACATATAATTACCCATTAGTTCCAAAAATTCTGTCGCAAAATCTTTTAAAACTACATTTGATTCTTCCCAGGATTTCCTTAACAAGCCAATATTTTTCTCCTCTAATTTTTGAAGAGATTAAAACTTCACAAACTCTAATTAGTGTTCACTTCTACTTCTGCAATTGCTCTATTAATTATTTTGTATGCGAATCTAGCGTTGCATGATAAACTAACATTAAAAAGCGACTGTTTTGTATGTTTATGTGAATAAGGTGTTGGCTAAGTTTAATAAGAAAACGTTGTGGGTCACATTCATTTGAAAATCGGTATTTACACACTAATGTAAGCACGTAAAAGTGAGAAACAGAAGAATGCTTATTCATTCTCTAGCATTACTCAGTTGTTTTTTCTCCTTATTCACTTGAAATTCTTCAAGTTTAATAAGTTACGAGGCAATACTGTGCGTAGATTTTTGCAAATTCGTATCAAAATTGAAATGAAATCTGCAGCGTGATTCACTTACTAGTTCAATTGTTCACTTAAAGATGTCAACATTAGTGTTTCCAACGTTGTGAAAGAAAATTATGACGTATTGAGCGAAAAATGGTTACTGGGGTTTAATCAACGCCACCTACATAGATCTTATTTAGACGTTAGTTTAATTCCTGGCATTATCACCAAGATCGCAGCGCCAAAACACGAAAAAACACGTTTTTGGAAATTCCTTTGAATCTTCTGACCCGATCCGGAAACAACTTATCAATTCCCCATCAGGAGACTGAGACGCGTGGAATGACACCTCATGTACATCGATTGGTGCATGGGATGTGGTCTCGCCGTGAGTGACGGAACCGAACATCCGAAGATTCGAACATACGCACACTCGGAGTTTTAGTCAAATACTGTATAGCGATTAACAATATCACCGCATATTGCGAACAAAACGAGACAATGGGGGTATACGTTGAATCAAGTTTTAATACAAACTAACAATACTGACCGCGCGAAGTGCCGCAGTGCGTAGCGCGCTGACTTCGCACTTAGGAGATCCGGATTCGATCCCCTGGCCGGCCATCCTGACCGGGGTTCTTCGTGGTTTCCCTCGGTCATAAGATGAATGCTGGGTTGATTAAAAAAATCCACGATCATCTCTCACCACCCCACCTGCCATCTCTCACCATCATTCTAGCCCTTTCGCCTCTCGTCATCACCCAATCACTTCATTTCAGCATTCTCTGCAAAAGGCAGAAGGCCCTTGCCCTTAATGGGATCTTAATTGGATAATAATAATAATAATAATAATAATAATAATAATAATAATAATAATAATAATAATAATAATAATAACTCTACTGAAAGATACTCGTAATTTTTAAGTTGTTTAAGTGCTTATTCAGAATACAATGTTTGAACATTTGTTCCTTAAAATGTTATTTGTTCAGTGAAATAACATTGTAGACCACATTATTTCACATCACAACCAGGTATTTTCTTCAAATATTAATCGGATATTATTTGTGATAACAAAACTACGTTTTTTTCACATATGGGTTGCATATTAATCTTAATTTATTTACATTGTGTTTTTACATCGGATAATGCCATTCAAATCATCTAGGGTAAATTCATATTTACTGCATAAATACATACAAAAATTCGTTACATTACAACAAAAATTTGTTGTAGAAAAAACTAATGTACTGTCATCATTCTAGTGAAATTAGAATTTCTGAAAGCCAGAAATCCAAGGATGCTTCCAACTCGGTTGAAAAATAAGATTCCAAACATGAATTGTAAATAAAAAAGTACATAGTAACAATTAAGAGGGCATATCGATGATGAAACTAAAGATTTGAACCAATTCATCTAATTAAGCATATTTTTCACGGCAATTGCTTAAGTACTAAATAGAATTCATTTATATTTTTATATTCAATTATGTTATTGATATTAACTGCTCGTTTTCGACCACATATTTATGAAACCACATAAACATATTTTTTTATATTATTTTTGCAAAACCTGTTGTAAACATAGTATTATATTAATGCCATGCAACATGACAATAAAGTTTCTCGTTCAATCTTATTGGTGATAAAAATATTTGACCTTAAGATGGAAAACCTGTCTTCCAGTATGAATGATGGCGAAAGCACATTTTTCACATGCATCTCTTTATTCTGAAAAGTAATTGTCATTTTCTCGTCAATACTTTTACTCGTTTGGGATCAATGTTATTTTCTTTCTTATTACCTCCCTGTATTATAGAATAAGGAAAGAAAAGTATGGAATCACTTCATTTTTTATCGTAACATCCTTGTTTAAGGTTTTTTGAGCTGCAACTTCCCAAACGTACACGTCATGATTAAAGTCAGGGTCAAGATTACCGTTTCAAAGATGATTGAGATTGGTGCAGGTGGTGAAGAGATACACGCAATTTTGTATTCGAAAATCCGCACGTCTGTCTGTGTACATGTGTGTATGGATGGATGTCTGTGTGTGTGAATAGGTGGATGGATGGAAGACTCTCGTGTAACTGTCACATTAGAAACTTCCAAGCTGAAACTTATTTTCCTTATTAGTAGTATTTTCTTGGTTTTTACCTCGAATAGAAGAAAGTGCATTTATGAGTATAGCATAGTTCTTATTTTTATTAAAACCTCTGACATATTTAAAATTGCAAATATCTTTATAATTAAAATCACTTAGACTTTTCGTTTAAACAGAAATCTGAGCGTTCTATTCAACCAAAGTTCGTGCTTTTTTCTTTAAATAAAAGTTGGTGACAACTTTTCATCGCTTTCTATTATTAACTGGTTTACAGTACAAATACTAAATTTTAAATAAAATATTAATATTAAAGACATTAATTCTTAGTTACCGTTGTTTTTCTTGGCGTCGTCTTCCGCCGTTCTGACGTGCGAGTCTATTAAAATCGTTCGAATTGCGATCTATTGAAAGAATTCAAGGTTTCGTTGTTTGGAATAAGGAAGATTATAGTAATACATGATGCATTACATTTTTAAATCAAGGTGGATAGCAGACTGTCTTGCTAGAGAAATAATTATATGCGTCGTCATTGCCAACAATATTATTTATTAAAAAAGCAACTTTCGATGGCTTAGCCATCATCATCAGTTGTCTGCTGTATGGAAGCCACAAAAACGACTATCGCTTGCTAGGTAGTCGTTTTTCTGGCTTCCATACAGCAGAAAACTGATGATGATGTCTAAGCCATCGAAAGCTGCTTTTTTAATAAATAATATTGTTGGCTATGAAGACGCATATAATTATTTCATTAGAAATGCCAACGATAACTCACCACAACACCTATATGTCTTGCTAGAGTTCGCATGCCCAGATCTAGGTAAATATAAAACATTTTAATTATATTTTAAGAAACATATTTAACTGTTGATATTGAATAGTAACTGTTTTATTTCTGAACATATAAACCTACTTAATTTCTTTATCCTATAAGTAGGGAATGACATGAAAGAATATTCTGGAGGTGAATCAACTTTCCGCATGGTATATATGTGCTACTTTTCTGTTGTGACTTTTCTACAGTTCTTCCTTTTGTGCGATGTAATCGCAAAAATTCAATAGTTCGAGTTTATTTTCAAATCTTTCCGACACTTCCAATACTAAAGCCACAGATCTCACTTTCTCAGTCCAATTTAAATAAACCTCTCTAGACAAAAGAGCATCATTCCATTGATTTTCGCGATGTATCCCTACGATGCATCGGTTGGCCATATCTTTGGAGTGAGACATTCTAAACCACATATTATTGTTCATAAATTACTAAAATTGTTCAATTATAGATATTGTTTAATCTATGTACTTAAATTTTGAAGAAAAATTTGGTCCTGGATCTCAAGACTTGCAAGAGAAGAATGTAGCATTCATTAATATTATATTCCATTATTGACATTCATAATATCCAAAAGATATTATTTTCTTCGCCTTTTAATGTTAATCTCCTTGGCTGCAGCTTTCAAGACTGATCAGTATGGTTTACGTGTAGATATTCTCATAAACAATTATATTATAGTCATGTAATAAAAATTAATAGAATAGCGGACAGTAGATAACGACGTCAGATCAGTGCTTTGCTCATGAGACGGGAATGTAAATAATATTGTCGTCTTTTGATTTACAGTTTTCGAATTTATTTAATCTGTTATAAATTGATCATTCATTGACATTAGTATGTTTCTTATCAAATTAAAATGTTAAGAAAATTCATAATCTAGATGTATTTTGAATGCCGGATTCCGGGCTTTAGGCCTCGTTTGCTCAGGTAGCATGGTCCTTAAATTTTCAACGAATAATATTCACTTTTCAGCCTTTTCAACATTTCTTTATAATGTATCTACACCTTCATAAAGGCTACTAGTAAATGTTTAAGGTAGACGTAGTAATTCAAATAAAATATCATAATTACGTAAAAGTTTACTCCTTCATAATTAGTCATAGAAAACAATTTTCTTACTAAATCAACCACCATTATGGAAACACACTAGCTAAGAGAAAATGCTGTTTCAAACATTGAATTAAACTGCACTTGATGAAATAGTATGTATCTACTGAATAGGGAACGAACGGTATAGAACATTTTCTGACACCTTAGCGAAATTCGCGATAAAAGCTTTATAATATTTCTCGCATGTTTGCACTAGGTATTTTCAAACAATTTCCACAACCATTAAAATGACTTTTTTCCGACATATTGACTTTTTTTAACGAATTGAATGAGACAGTTCGCAGTCTTGTAGTTATTAATGTTCTCTCTCAACTTAACCTCTCTAGCGAAATTATATTCAGGGTAATATGTTCTCGATTATAGTCATGCGTATACAGACTACCTTCTTTAAATGTGGTAAATAAGAATAATATTATACTTTTATTCAAATTTAATATATTTAAACGAATAGATTAGTATAATGTATTAACGGTAAAGACGTGAATAAGTGGCCCTAATACATCAGTAATAATCGTAATATCTCAAACTTCCCAAAACATTTCATATTTAGACATTTATTAGATACTTTTGCTCCCGGAGCAAATGGAAATTGCGTCCAATTACGCGAAGCCGAAGACGGCAGTCTCACGTCCTGTGAAAAATGTGGAAATTTCACTAAGTAGTAGTGGTATGTTTGGCTTTCTGCTACTATCAGGTATCCCAACTGGACAGCATGCCCGCCATAAGCATTCATTTATCCAACTCATTCACACTTCATGATCCTCCTCTCAACCCCCATGCGGCGGAGGGCCAAAGTCTACCACTACCTACGCAAGAAACAGGACATAAAGCTTCCCTGCTCGACTACACACACAAATTAGTATAACTCTCATCATATACAAATGATGTGTTTTCTATCAAAACTAACCCGTTCCATTGTTTACCGAAGTTTACTTTTCTGGTGTTCTGTTATTAGAATGTCTTTCGTAACATCACAAAGAAATATTCCTCCTGCCTAAAATGTATCAGGAAAATATACTGTGTATCTCAAACGGCATGTGTATAGTTATGCATGATAAGATTCTTGATAAACAAAAGGAGTTTCGAGTTCTGTGAAGGTTCAAACATATATTAAAATATATGTTTATGAAAAATTATGAAAAAAAGCATTATGAAAAAAAATTAAAGAATGCAAGGACAGCAAACAGAGTTTTCGTAATACACACCCGTGACTGTTACTGAAATGAGATATTATACTTTTACTTGCATTCTTAAAATATAATACCGTCGTATTAGTTTTACATTGGGTATTAAAGAGTATGAGTAACGTAATAAATGTGGGGGGAAGTTGCACTTTTCAAATAAACAGTATACATTTTGGTGTATGTACGTTTCATTTCTTTCTCTTGAAACGTAATATAACTAATCGATTCCATCTCCTGGCAGCAAAGCCTAAGCTCGTTTAATAGTGTTTACGATTCTACAGTGAGGCATCGAGCAGCGAATATGCAACCTGCAATACAGTCATGTCAGGCAAATTGCATACTCTGAAAATTGCTAAAATCTGACATCAGTTTTAAGGGGAGATATTACAATTTTAAAAAACTAATAAATTCCTACATTCGTACAAGCACGTTTACAAATAATTAAATAATTTCGAATTTTTATTACTTTTATAGTTTTAAACTGCTTTAATGTCAATTTACTTTCAGAAAGTTTATCAATGTTCTTGCATTGTTTCAAAATTAAATTTCATTCGAAATCAGAATTGACCCAATTTCTTCGTTAGTTAGACACCAAACATTCGAATTCTCGTTATTCCTCGTAAAGAATAGCATATGACCGTCACCGCAATCATCCCGTCGAAGTTGATCGGGGCCAAGCAAGTTTCGGACAGGGCATTGTGCGCAGGACAAGGCAAGGCAGGGCAGGGCGGGGCAGGGCCAGGTCGGGAAGGCCCGCCGCCGGCCGGGGCACGCCCCAGTGCCGCCGGGCTCTGAGCGGCCGCCCGGGCCGCCACTGCCGCCGCCACCGCGGCCAACGCCATCGCCAACGCTACCGCCACCGCTACCTCCACCGCCACCACCGCCGCCGCCGCAGCCGTCTCCACTGGAGCCACTCTGCTACCGCCGACAACGCCGAAACCACCCAGACCCTCCCCACCGTCCCTGTCGCCACCGCCAACCCCATCGCCGCCACCCCCGTCACCCTCACCACAACCTCCTGTCCCACCGCCACCGCAGCAGCCCTTGCCGCAGCGGGCGACGGCGCCGCGCCGGGGGTACGCGAGTCGCCGCCGCTGGCGCCCTCGCGCTCTCCTCCTCTCGCCTCCCCGCCCTCCCCGCCCTCCCACCACTCCACTCAGCGCCCATCCCCGCCCGGCCCGCCCTGAGTCCAGCAGACCGCTGCTCCTCCAACGCTGGCGGAAGATGCCCCAGTCGAGGACACTGTTTCGCAATCTTGAGTGCTCCGCGTAGCGCAGGCACTGAGTCGTTTCCTAAATGTAATAGCACAGAGGGAATCGCCCAATAAGAAAGTAGATGTACCGTAACGTAAGACACGTTCTGAAAATATAAAAAGGGTAGTCCAGAATTTTCAATAGAATTAGCAAAAATGTGGATTTTGTCGTTCGTTCCACTCACCTCTTCTGTATTTATGTTGGTCTCAATTACTTCATTAGTAGTCGTTTCATTCGTTTTTTAAGTAAATGAATAAGTATTCATTATTATGCTTTTTAAATATTGTTGTAATTGTGAATGTTACATGTCTGAACTAATTAAATTGAGAGTGAATACATTTTTATCATAACTATTTCTTGATCTTCCACATTAGTAACTAATTGAAATTGTGCCATATTTTCACAAGTTTTATTAATAAAAAATTAACAATGGAGGACACATGGTCTGACCTCCCCGTTGCTATTTTTGTGAAAATGCACAAATTACATTTCCTTCCTAAGTGTTGTTTGGCATCGACGATCATTTGAATGTCATATTTGCCTTTTGTAATGCACACCTGCACGTTCGAATCAAAAACGTAATTTTCGACGATGTATTTACTGCCAATGTTAAAATATGTATTGTGAAAAGCATTCTCATAATCTTATAATATTTTGATGTTACTTTTATTTAATTTCGTCGAAAAAGTTTAAATGAAGACATCCGAAAAATAAATTACGGTGTGTTATAAGAACAGTGAAAATTATTTGAATAAGAATTTTCTGATTAGACGTGGGACTAATTTAACAATAATTATGTATTCATCTACAAAAAAGCGTCAAAAGAAATTTTAATTAGTTTGATGCATTACATTGATTCTAGAGTAAGAGATAGGTTTGTGTTAAAAGAAAATTCAAGAATAAAGTAGCGTAGAAACCGAAAGAAAACACTGATGTTTTACTAGACTTTATAACCCGAATTAAAATGCAGTTATTTTATAAGTAAATTTTATGAAGGAAAGAATTTTTATTTCAAGTTTTTAAAAAAGGGAAAATGACGATAATTTGTATAATAAATAAATGGCTAGATATTACTCAACAACTACCATTTTCATTTAATGGTGTATTTCTAATTTCCCTTTTCTTTAAATGTAAAAGCATATCCTCTAAATTCTCAACATAGACCATCATTGGTTCAAATACTGGTATGAATTGTTGCCTATACCTTTCTCTAAAGTGTTAAGTCGCTGGCTTGTTCGTTCGAATTGATCTCCTGTGTACATTTTATCTTGGTGGCATTGTAAAATAATTAACATTAATTTTACTTTGAATTTTTGTCATCTATATGCAATTCGCATTGAAAATGTTTGAAGTCTTGTGACACACTATTAATCAGTGGTCTTACATCCACTCTTGAAACTGATGATCTTCTAGTTACCACCTTGTAGTCAGTCAATTATAACCAAACAAACGTTAATATTAGGATTACACCACCTGGAAAAAAGTTTGAGAGTTAATTTCCTCTCCAGCTCTTACCTTTGAAGACATCCTCACACAAAAGTAACTTTGCATCATCCGCAGGATTGAATCTTCCGTCAAGCACACAAAGCTACGATCACTCCAACGCTAGTCGGGAAACGTGTCTCGATGTCAAAAGTTTCCACGTTTTTTTCTCCCGATTCACCGAGTCTGCCAACCGCTGCACAACACCGAACACGACCTCCTACCTCAACGAAAGTTCTCAGTCACTGACAGTAGGGTGATCCGCGCGACCCGGGATGAAAACGCACAATTAAAAAAGAATCCGTCCCCGGGCGAGGGGGCAAAGGTCGCCACGGAGGAGGTGCGTTGTCGAGAGAAGTTCGGAGCTCCGAGCCGGGCGCCGGCCGGGGTGCAGCCGCGGAGAAGTCGCGGCGCGGCGCGGCGCAGCGCAGCGCGGCCCGACGCGCCAACGAGCGCGCGCGCGCGGGCGAGCGTGGGCGCGGGCGCGGGCGAAGACTCGAACGCGGGCGCGAACGCGGGCGGAAGGGCGAGCGGCCGCGGACGGCTCACGGCGTGCCTGCCTGCTTGGCTGGCTAGCTGCCTGCCTGCCTGCCTGCCGGCCGGCCGGGTCGCGGGCTGGGGCTCTCCGAGCTGCTCGCAGCCGTTCAAAGCTCCGCAGGCCGGGCGCCGGGGCCGAGTGAGGCCAGACCGGGCGCCTATTGGCTGCCGCCACGACGCAGGCGCACTGCGACAAAAATCGATTCGCGTCCGGGTCGGCGTTGCCAACGAAGGAGCCAGAGGCGCGCAGGAGCTGGACCGAGAGGGCACGGGAGGCGGGAGGGGAAGGGGTAGTTCTCACTGGCGGGGTTTACAGTCGGGGTTTGCTCTGTCAGTCGGCGTTCTTAGGAAAGTGCGAAAATGTTCGTGCATTTCTTAGAAAACCAGTAGAAATTCGCGCCTTGCCGACCTTTTGTCCTCTTGGAGATATTTTGCAACAGTTATTCAGTTTTAAAAAATGTACGACATCATTTAAAGATCTACACTTGGATGAAGTTATCAAAAAAACATTATATCCGCAAGAATCAACAAGGATGAAAATAGCTTAAAAAATTGGAACATACCTTAAAATTGTGAGCAGCAACGATGAATCCTAAAAATTGTATACATGTGACGTATATTTATACCCAATTCATATATTTTTTCTTAATTTAATCAATAATATTTATAGAGTCAAATTTTGCAAATTATGATCGAAAGAACAATAATATGTGGTTTAGCTTTTCTGCATCCTAATATCAGCCGAACGCAAACATCCCTTGGATGCATTGTAAAAATCAAAGAAATTGTGCTCAGTGGTTTAGAGAGCGTCATTGCTTATTTTGTACAATTTTGTGCGTTAATCGCGTTCTGTATAACGCCATTCAACTGAACGATAAATTGTATTGAGAAATACATCTTTGGCTGTAATATTGGAGGGGTATGATAAATTCAAAAATGAACTATAAAAACTCTTTTGATCATATTTAACTAATTGAAGAAACTGCAGAAAAGTTCTATATATTTGCTATACGGAAAATCGAATACGAAAACACTTTTTCATATCGCTCAGTATTTATTCTCGAAGACTATTGAAAGGAGGGAGGTTATAAATTCGGTAACAATAAAATCACTTTCCACTGCGAACAAAATGCCCCGCTTGTGAGTCAACGTTCTCCGTTTTCATGGTGCCCAATTTACAATGACTTTTCTTTCGACAGAATATCAAACTTGGCATATTAAGATCGCAAAGTTTCGAAAAAATATTTTTTCTTATGGTGATCTTGCATATTCCTTCTCTTGAATATGTTCGTCAGTGGAAACACTCATTTCTCTAGATTGTATTCAAAACTTGAATATGTATCTCTACTTCATATTCATGAAACATTCTATATATGTATGCTGTGAAATTAAAAACTAGCTCAAAATCCAACTATGACAGTGAACGTAAAGATCTCTGTGAATTTCGTGGTTTAAATACCAAATGAAGTCAGAAATTAAATTTTGCATCGTCAGTAAACGAAGAAAAATATCTCATTCATAGTTTAAAATGTTTTCGGCATCCTCCTCCGTCTACAATACTGAAGATGGAGATTTTCATTCTAAATGAATCAGTTCTTCAGAATTCGTACATTAAAAAAATATCTGAAAAGCACTCATATTTTAAAAATTCACATATTTTTAAAAATGAAGGCACTTTAAAAACAATATTTTCTCAAACGACTACAAACCTTTTCTTGAAATTTTTTGTATGGACTCTCTAAATGAACCAAATGATACAAAATATACACCGTTATGATATAATCTTTTGATTTTTTAAAAGTACACAAATGATTTTTTAAATGTCTCCCAAGTCTTATATTAACATTTTTGGCATTATTTATACATTATTGTAGTTATAAGTACAACTGCTTGAAATTATTTTTTTTATTCACAAGTTTCTTGAAAAATCTGCTTATTAAACTGCACTTAAACAGCATTTTCTCAAGACCTGCTCCTATTTTTTCAGTGACCCTTTCCATATAGGACTACATACGATTAGCTCTTCTAATATATTTCGTTCGTATAGCTCTTCTAATATATTTTTAAAATCATATTTCAATTGTACTTTTAAGGGCCGAAAAATTTAGAAAATTTGAAATAATGAATTTTAGGCACCGATAAGTAACAGTTGGAAAGAGGGTGGAGCAATACCGAAAAGCTAACCTAGAATAACAAATTAGAAGACTATATATTGCGAGAAAAGCTGTTCCACACTGTAGCATCAGTAGTTTCTTTAAATTTTCTGCTTGAATAGACCAATGTACGTTTATAGAAATTGTTCGTTCTATGTTCAATCTCGCGATTGTTACCCAGTTCAGCCCCTGGGTGCCTTCGCCCGCGCTGCCACAGGCTTTCAGACTATCCTTCGCCGCCACCCTCAGAAACTTCTCCCACAAGGTCCGGAGCGCATCGAAAGCATTCATAGGCAATAAGTTAATTCATGCAGAATGTTAGTTATTTTAGTAGTCAATACTCAAACTACCACGACAAACGTTCGCTACTACTGCTCAGCCACTAGCACAACTAACACACGGACAGACAAACGCAAAATGCCACTCATTATCAAACTTAGGCATCAGCCTACAACTGTGCTCTAAGAAGACGTAAACGGCTATTGTTGTCATCTGTCAACAACAACGGACGAGTGTGTTAATATCTATTCTCCACTAGACAGACAGACCGCTAACGAGTCAGCTCCTATTTCGCCAATCATTTCGCCATCAATCAACCAGCGCGGCCAACGAGCCGTTAGCTCTAAATTCGGGTCACCCACGGGCATTAGGCGACATTTGGCTAAATCTACGAGAAACTATACAAGCAGGCAGCTCCAGTGTCTACCGAGTCCGTGCCCGTCGTGTCATCAAGGCTGCTAGCCGAATCGTCTGGAGTCCACCTCAGCTCTGACGCCGTTTGGTTCGGGTTGATGGTAGCAACACGACAAACTGTAGGTGGAGTGAGCTTAAACTTCAAGAAAGAAGAAACTAGTGGTGCTACATATTTGCATCGACTTTCCTGTAGGCTTTCACGGCCGGCGTGAATAGTAGATAAATTTTCCGGGCTGGTAGGCCGTGGTCCAGTTGGCAAAGAAAGGCCAAACGTTTCGTCCACGTCTACGATGGACATCCTCAGTGTCGTCAGGGTCGCGGGCGCAGTGTTCGGAGCGGCGGCTGGCTGACAGTGGCATAAAACAGTCCCCTGAATCCCGCTCTGATCCGCGTATGTAGGCGCACTCGCTTCATGGCATCTCCTACAGCAATAAAGCTTAACATTATAAACTAGTTCCGTAAATTACTACTCTTTAATACTTGTGTAGTCAGAATTCTCGATTTGTGTTTTTTAACGAAAAATTGATTCACGTCAAATCATCCGTCCGCCTATCTGTCCGCCCGTCCGTCAGTCCCTCTGTTTCTCTGTCCGTCTTTGAAAAATCCGAGCATCTAAACTGTTCGTAGATTTTTTCCCAAAATATGTACTCCCCGGTCGATCTGGCCCAACTTGAAGATCTGCGATTTTAAAAAAGATGCTTTAAATTTTTGGGTTACTGTACATGAAGCCGCTTAACAATTTTCAAAATTATGTCAGAAATGGCTCAAAAATTATTTTCAATTTCTTGTAGGAACATGTGAAGTACTCTTACAAAGATGGCTTGGGTCCGGTTATCTCTCTTAACTCTAAATATGTTCAGATATGGGAAAACGTTTATAAGAAATAAAATATATTCTTTATATCGACTTTGTAATTGATTGTCTTTTTTTATAAGTAATATCGCGAGAAGTATAATAATTTATCGGCTATCACAGCACTTCGAGTTATATTTAGTGCAACTATGTCACGAATTAATACATTGCATGAATCAAATAGATAATTAAAACCACATGAATTACTAAAGAGAGAAATATTACTCAAAATTGCCACCGAAATATCTGAAAGTTACATTCAGCTCCGAGTAATCGCTGCCGCCTGGAATAACTTATAATCAAGTTAAATATGAAAAACAATTTAATGTAGAAAATGATTTCAAATGTGTTTCTATTTTATAGTAATAAAACTTCCAAAAAACATTTATAACAAAGCTACTTACAAGAACATGTATTAAAAACACAATTATTAAACTCGTAAGAACTTGAGTTTTTCCATGCCTTACTATTCTCGTGGAAGTATTTGAAGTGTACGATGTACAAGCTGAATTAGCAGCGGGATTCGTCAACTTCGAATGGATTGAACACGTGTCTAATCATTCTCCTGAATAATTTTGCTCTTTTGTATTACCTTTCTTCACAAAATTCTTGAAATTGCTTCCACACATTCTCTGTCCATTTTGCTGTTCTTAGGCATTGAATCTTTAATAATACGAATAGATTATATTTCAGAGTTTTAAACATTACCAAAACGACACATTTTAATATTATATTGATGCGCACGAGATATTATGGACCTAAAGCAATTGCTAGCTTTATCTTAAAAAGGTAAACAAAGTAATTACAGCAGAGAGAAAAAGGTAAACATATTGATAATTTTATGGCAATAGATATTTGGGATTCGTTTAATTTGAATATATTCTTGCTTAGCATTGGTTATTGATTTCACCGACAGACTTGAGTGAAACAGTCTGAGTAATTTGTATTTTATAATTATTTAAAATAATAATATATTTCCAAATATTACAAATAATAAAAATTGACTTAAATCATTGATTTTTTAAAAATAGTAATGTGATTTAAATCATGATTTAAAACAATGATTTAAATCACATGATTTAAATCATACTAGCCTATGTGTGTAGTACAGTACTTGCCTTGGAATGCGTTCATCATCCATTCTTAATATAAGGTCTTTCCATTTATTAGTTTCAAAATTACCAGAATGCTAAGCGTGTGTTTTAATGATCTATTCATATTTTCAGAATTAATTTCATTGGCATTTAAGTGCCAGAGAACAGATATATGAAATGTGACAGATGTTCAAACTGGTCCATTTGGTAAGCAACCTTCATTCAATCTGTTCTAAACAGTTATGTCTTTAAATAATGTTATGTACATTTTTTTATCCAGTACAGAGTCTTCAAGTCATTTTTACATGAAGTAGAGACTTTTTTTTCAAAAACGACTCCAACATTTTATGTTTCTCTAACTACTCTAGTTCGTACAGTCATATTATGGAGAAAATTATGTAGTACTGAAGGGAAAACGGTGATTTCTTTTGGGAAGAAAAATTCGTATTGCCCTTAAATCGAAAAAAGGATAATTTTTGTTCCTACATGTAGTAAATTATTTCCTCTAATACGCTCTGAGTCACAATATACGTTTTGTAGGTTCTTAATACCGAAAAATTGGTTTTCGATGAAACGTCTGGCGGTCCGTCCGTCCTTCCTCCAAACTGCCTTTCTGCAAACAACACCAGCGGCAAAACCTTAAGTAGGATTTTCACCAATTTTTTTAATTCAAAGTAGATCTGGCTGGTGTTGCGGCCCTGGAAATTGAAACGAATATTTTGATTTTGAGGGTACATTGCATGAAGCCGTATGCACATTCTCAAATATTTTGTCAAAATGGCTTCAAATTTGTGTATTAATTTTTTTATCGGATAGAAGAAAAGTAGGCTTACGAAAACGGCGACAGTCTATTTTTTGTAAAATTTTCTACATTTTGGAAAATTGTAAAAGTTTAAAATTCAAAGTTTCAAATTCTTACGACTACAATATTGAGAGATTTTTCTCTTAAATGAAATCTGTTCTTCAAAAAATAGATTAGTAAATGAGATCGTGTACAAATTTTTCAAAACATGAGTAGTCCTCGCGTAATTTTTACTGCAAAAATGCGAATTAAAAACAAGAATTTTATTAAAACCACTACACGTTTTTTAGGTTTTGTACGGATACTGTTAAATGCAAGTTTTTGGTGAAAATAAGCTCTGGATTGTAATGTTCAGCAACGCATAAACAACACTTTCTAAAGAACGCTTCCAAATTTTTCAATGAACATGTGTATGAAGGAGCATGAACTTTTGAACGATATTCCTAAAGCCTTATTTCAATCCTACTACTAGGGGACCCAAAAATTGAAGATATTTAAAAAAGTGTAGTACTAATGCAGCGACAAAAAGAATGGTAAATTTTTACTAAAAACTAGCCACTTTTGGAGCACTGATATCAACAAAGTGATAAATTTGTCCCTATATATAGTAAATTCACTTCTCTAACATATTATGTATTCATAATACACATTTTGTGTGTCCTTGAAAATGTGGTTTAATGTCTGTCAGTCTTCTCGTCTGTTCATCCGCCTTTCTGTTAGCAACACCAGCGACTAAACTGTAGGCAGGATTTTTACCAAAATTGATATACTCCAATAGATCTTGTCAGACCCCCAGAATTGAAACGGATATTCTGATTTTTGTGAGTACTTTACATGAACCATCAATATTATCCAAATTTTCTCAAAAATAGATCAAATTTTTTGTTTAATTTTTTTTCGGATAGAAAAAGTATGTAAAAATTTGCGCAAGTCTAATTTGGTTGAATTCTTTGAAATTTCGAAAATATAATTTCACTTTTTTGGCGTCTTCCAACAACTACAATATTGAAGATGGCAATTTTTTCTTCAAATGAAATTTGTTCTCCACAATTAGTTCTTTAATTAATGTTTCGTGATTGTATGTTATTACATGGTTGTATAGCATTTCCTCTTCGTCACCATCAAACGTTTTAGTAAATATGCCTTTGTTCTTCAGACAGCATGACTTGGCTGTTGCCTCTTTCTTTTTCAAGAGGTTTTTGACTCCTAATGTACTCTTAGGAACCAGGGATGTGACATCGATGTCGATGTTTTAAAAATATTGATGTTTTAAAGTCCAAGTTTTTTTAACATCGATGTTTAGAGCTCCATGGTTTTACGTTTTCGATTTTTTCTGTAAACAGTACAATAATCACAATTTTGTGAGAGATAAGGAATTGACATGAAACTGGTGATTCACGTGTTCGAACGGAACGGACCTTCATCGAGCAGAGCAGAGCATCTCTTGGCTTAGCGATGATCCCGATCCTCGGATATTTCCTACGCCTGTCTTCGTATCACGAGGACGGACGTCCACGTATGCGGCGTCAATGGCGTCGGTAGGCGTACCTCCGCCTTCCCGTTCCCTTTTCGGCGAACTGAGAAAGCTCTGAACCCCTGCGATGACTCTGAGCCCTTAGGCTTTCAAACTCAGTTTCTCGCGAGGACGTGAAGTTAGTAGATATCAGTACTATGCAAACGGTTTTTTAACCGTCAGTAACCGTCTGCAAACGGTTTTTTACAAACTGTCTATAAAAAAATTTGGTGCCTATAATAGTTATAAATAAACAAGTATTAATTGCATTATTGTCGACAAAATAATATAGTAAGCCATATTTTTTGTATTACTTCTCTTATAATAAAAGTTTTGTTAAATGTAAATATTTCTTTACTTTTTTGGCAATTAAATCTTAATTAGACATTCAACACGACCACTAGTATCAAATTCAATTTATCTTCACTTCTTATCTATTAAATCAGATATTAAGACATCGATGTTTAAAAACGTCGATGGTTTTCGAATGTTTTTTTTTTAACACCGATGTTTTAATTTTAAACATAAATGTTTTGTTATCGATGTTGCATCCCTATTACGAACGCCATATCTTGCACTGGCTGCACGTATTGTCAGTTCTTTGAAAATAACTTTGTCCATGGCGAACTTCTTACCTTCTTCATCTCAATTGCAACGTATTTTCTCCATGTTTCCCTGAAAAAGTCCGAAACCGTTTAAAAAATTTGAAGTTTATATTTTATCAATGTAATGTCCGATACCAGCCGAAATACTTGCAACTGCTATGGACTCGTTACAATGAAAATTAAACTCTCTCTCTCTCTCTCTCTCTATATATATATATATATATATATATATATATATATATATAAATGTCGTGGGAGCAATAATATTTAAATACACTTACCTTGTAATAAGTTGCAGCCACACAAATCTATCTCCGTGCACCAGGTCACTCGCAAATTTTTTTAAAACGTGAAGCACGAAACACACCGTTCAGAGGACAAATCCAATACGGCGTAGTCTTGGCTGGTTCATTCCAATCGCCTCACTGTATGCTTGACAGGTGTTGTCTCAAGAAGGAAATAGCACAAAACTGGGTTTGTCTGATACCGCCCGCTGTCCGATATCAGACGACCTTCCCCTACTTGTGTGTGCTATACACTTTTATAAAGGGGGGTCGGATAAAGATGTGCGGGCGGGCCCGCACTTATTTCGTTACGCTAATGCTTGGGGCCGTGGTCCTTACGGCAAGAATGAGGCGAGTTCACCGCACACAGGGCAGCGGCCGGCCCGGCTTGGTGAATGGCATATCATAGCGGTTGCGTGATGCGTCATTTTGTCCGGGCAGCCGCGATGATTCTCGCCTGTAGGATTTATTGGAGTTCTTTCAGGGCTCAATCGGATATGCGGTTGTCGGCAGACGAAATTCAGTTTATTTCGCGGTCGGGAAATAACTACTCACGCCTTGGCCGTGAAGCGACCTGGAGGTCAACTCCCTCGTCACTTTCATTTACATAACAATGTACCCATCTAAACCTGGCCGGTGTCAACGACGAAATATCCATTATGAGAAATGGTCGGCTAGGAGCGGACAATGGAGTGCATGATGGGTAGCTGGCGCGATGCGCCGAAACACCGTGGCCGGAACGAGAGCTCCAGAAAAACAGCGCGCGGTGAAGAAGTCAAAATCAAGCGAGGCCGATCTACTCGGCAGCGTTTTTCTTCCAGCATGTCTGTTTCGCACTCATCACAGGGCTCTTTGACGCCAATACGCAAATTTCGAATTGACAAGCTCAACGAGACAGTGACGGACTATCACTTCAAACCACGATGTCATGTGATATTCACCACAAACACACGGCGGTTAAAAGTTCTGATAGTTTTTCTCGCTTATCCGTGGCTCGCAGAGCCAGAACGGCGACACACCTTCATTTAAGGCTAAATGTACGGTACTGACACTATTTCAACTTGTCACCATCACGTAGTTGCACCAAAATAGGCCAAAATTACTTTACTAATAATGTGTGAACAAATGGGCCGATTTTCAATCAGTAAACGGCATTTGATTCGTATTTAATATAGAATTTATGTTATGATGCCCCTTTGAAACAAATTTTAAAAAATAGTTTTGATTTTTTTCCCCTGAATAGTTCCGAGAAGAAATTCAAAAATGTGGGCTTATAGTACAATGACGACGTGCGCCCTGAATCCAACGCCGTATCAATCGTCCCCATCGAATGAATAAGCGCGTCGTAAAGTAAAATTTGGCAAAATATGTCCCCCCTCCCCCACGCCCATTGGGGTGCGCCGGCTCCTCTGGTCGGCTGTGAGGGGCACGGGTGCATTCCGTAAGAAGTAGAAGGATCGAGCTGGGAGGCAGGCAAGCCGGCGGTTTTCCTGTGGCCCAACTAGGATTCATCAGATAATGCTTTCGCTATTTTCCGCATCACAATATTAGTACTACAATCTTGTATACGTACGTATATACGGAGAAATATTCGTAGTATAGAGAAAGTTATCTAATGCTGCGAAAAATCGATTTCCGGATTTTAACAGACATGTATGTTTTGGGGCCCCTTGATATCAAAAAAGTCATCCCCCCCCCAAAAAAAAATGTCCGTCGGTCTGCATAACCATCAGTGAAGAACTAGCGTCTAAACTATTCCTAGACTTTTTTGAAAATTAATATTCCCCTGTCGATCTGGCCTGTCGCAAAGCTTAGCTAGTTCGAAAAAGATTCTTTAAAATGTTTGAATTTTTTAAATGAATCTCCTGGAATATTTTCTATTTTTTTCAAAAATGACTCCAATTGTTTTCTTCAAATTTGTTGTAAGAATTGATTGGAATACGATTCTAAAGATAGCGTAGGTCCGTATTTTACTGTTAATTTAGAATGTTTGAAAGTTACACAAGTTAATTTTTTCTCGGCGCCTCCTCACAACTACAATATTGAAGATAGTGATTTTTTTCTTCAAATGAAAATTAAAGCAGCTGAGTAGTAGAACAGGTCAGTGAATCTCGTTGATTTGATATAGATGCTACACAGTACATCAACAGCTATAATACTGTACCCGTGGATCAAGCAGCCGGTTCTGGTAAAGATCTTATTGTGACACCCATCAAGAAAATGACCAAAATGATCAGAAAGTAGACGAAGAACAAGAAGCAAATTACATGCCAACAATCAACCAGATTTCTAATGCTATAAAGAGTGTAAGGGACCTGAATATTTTCGCTGTGAATAAAAATTTCACTGAATTCCAAGAACAAGTGTGGTGTGAAATAATGTTTGTAGTCAAGTGCCATTCAGCAATTACAAAATAGTTGAGACCGACAGACGTGTAGAGCAATGGCAATCTAATAGCAAAATAAATGTAGTGTGATGCATTGTATTGTGATAAATTAATGCACTTTTAAAGCACCGAATTTTAATAAAATATTAATAGAGAGCCATGCATTGTAATGCACTTATGATGCAAATTTTTTTCTAGCAGAAAAAGTTTTCGAAGGCCCGCATCTAAGAAAGACGGAACAAAATTGGAATGTGTCTGTTTTGTCCCGCCAAATTCCCTGATATAGCGGCGATCCTCAGTGACGTGTCAAGAGTAGGAATGCAACATTAATGACGATATTATCAAAATAACGATGTTTTATGTAGTATGTGTTATAAAACCATGAAACATTTTTCAAAGCCGAAGTTTTTATGATCGATGTTTTGTTCGTGAATTAATAACAAAAACATATCACGAATTATACGTAAAAATGTTGAATAATATCGAATGATACGAATGACAGTTCAGAATTCGAACAATGTGAACGCTGATTGGAGCATCTACATCCAGTCCTACTACTACTTCCCGTCCAAGAGATTGCCGTGGTCTCTCACGACGTTAATATTTACAATAGCGGCGATTCGCTCACCTTATTCCATTTATGAGTTCATGTCCTTTAAATGATGTATTATCAGGGGCGGTTCTTTATAAGGTTCACAGGTTTACGCAAGACCCAAAAAATTGAACAAAATAGAATATATCCGTCTTTTTTACAATCTCATTCGGGTCATTCCGCTCCAAATCGCACAAATTTAAGGAAATTTGAAGATTTTTAAGCTTTTTTTCTGTGTAGAGTATAAGCGAAAATATGAAATGTGTTTTTCATTTTTCTCAAATATTGTTGTTCGATTTATATTAGTTTTCAATTTTTCGATAAAACGCTCGCATCGCTAAAGTTAATAATTTTAATTCCTGTTGTAATTATATCAGAAATGTAATTTTTGCGACTTTAATGAACAAAAGATGCTTTTTCGTTTGATATATGTACTGAACTCATTAAATTATTAAAAAACCATTCTTTGACCTATTTTTTTAATTTTTTCCAAAAATCGACAGTCTAAAAATTTGAAAAAAATACCACTGTAATCTCTAAAAAGTTCTACATACACTATGTCATCAAAAGTATACGAATACGTCGAAAATGGTGTTATGGTGGTGGTCGTGTTTTTCATGGAGGGGGCTTGCACCCCTTGTTTTGTGTGACACTATCATGGCACAGTGATATTTTAATAGTAACCTTCTTGCTTCCCACTGTTGAAGAGCAATTCGAGGATGGCGATTGCATCTTTCAACACGAATAACGAGCACCTGTTCGTACTGCACGGCCTGTGGCGAAGTGTTTCACACGACTATAACATCCCTGTAATGGACTGGCCTGCACAGAGTCCTGACTTGAATCCTATCAAATACCTTTGGTATTTTTTGGAACGCCGACTTCATGCCATGCATCACCGACCTACATCGATACAGTATCACGGCATCCTCAGTGCAGCACTCCGTGAAGAATGGGCTGCCATTCCCCAAGAACCCTTTCAGCACCTGGTTGAAATTATGCCTGGGAGAGTGGAAACTGTCATCAAGGCTAAAGGTAGGTCAACACCCTATTGAATTCCAGCATTACCGATGGAGGACGCCACGAACTGGTAAGTCATTTTCAGCCATGTGTCCGGATACTTTTGATCACATAGTGTCAGTGTGGCAAGTATCAAAGTGGGACACCGAGATAAATCTGAGAAATTAAATACAATAGAAATGTCTACTTCCTGTTTTGCTGCCGTATCAGCTAGATCGTCACCCCTCAAACACATGCCAATCAGCAGTAGACGATATCCATTAAGATACTTTCACAGAGCAATATACAGAAGTATCCCTTCACATTTTACTACGTGCCAGATATGTACATATGAACTTCATGACCGATTAAATTCAAATTAAAGTGTCAAACTGAATCAATTTAGAATTGGACGGACGGAATATTTATACGAATAAGAGTATGTGATGCAATTAATTAAATTGATACTTTTTTACTTCACTTTACAGAGAATATGGATAATTGACCTTTTCATAAAGAAATGAAACTACGTACAAGTATTTTCCTTGTGCCATCCGCTGTTTTTTTATTGTTTCATTATTGCAATAGTCCTCTTTCCAAATATTGTTCTGTGTTGCTAAAAATATAAAGGAAATGTTCTTCATATTATCATCAGCCCACTTAAATAACTTCCTGAGTAAATTAATAGGTTTCTGTCAGGATTGAAAGCTATCTTTTATCAAGAATATTATAATTGCTCCCCTACGTCGCACGTCCCTTTTCATACGACGTTTAAAACGAAGAAATGCCATTCTGCACTCACATTGAAGGCATCTTGGTGGAATCATAAGTTCGCATTGTTTTGTAACAGTAGGCACTGACCCCATCCGAAAATATGTCTGTTAATGCTGTCAAATACTATCTGTTAATACTGTCACTTAAGAAGTGTTATGAGTTTACGCTGACAATGGTGAATTGAATTCGTGTCGTGTTTCAGGCACCCATTTTTTTTTTTTTTTTTTTTTTTTTTTTTTTTTTTTTTTTTTTTTTTTTTTTTTTTTAACTGGGCTGTCCGGGTAATGCCGCGTCGCAGGTTGATATGCCGACATCATAAACTTAATAGTCGCATTTTGTGAGAAGACTTCCATTTGAGACCGTATGTGTGTTTCTGCGATTCATATCATAACATAAGTCTCACGGTTGCATTATGTTTGGACGTCACGATGTGTCGTGTCATTGATTCCCCAAATTGCGAGTCCGGCGAAAGCGGGCTGCCTAAGTGTGCCGGTGAACTATTTTTTTAAATGTTATTTACGTGTGTCCCACTTTGAAATTTGGCAGATCTATACAAAATTAGTGTAGAAATACATGAGTATTTTTATAATTAATTTAAATGACGACGTAAAGTAAAAAAATTGCATTTTGAAAATTAAAATATATTCTAAAAACTTAAAGAATATGTTTAAAAAATTATATTTACATCACATAAAAATTCATCTTTTTATGTTAAATTTAAGTGTAATTTTATTTTTCTGCATAAAACGATATTTGCGTAAAAAACTGTAAATATTAGTGCGCGCATGATTCTTCGGAAAAAGTAAATCGTAATATTTCAGAAATGGGTGGGATTAGAAGAAGAGAAAAAAATATGTGTCACCTATTTTCAACCCTAGAACTGTTAAAAAATAATGATGTTTTGTGAGTGTGCGATTTGACGTGGAATGACTTTTCTTCTGCTCCTCCTTTTATAATTCCCATACCAGTGTTATATTGACGAACCGATGTGGCTACGTTGTTGTTCACGCTTTCGAAAAAACACCTCGCTGAGACGTTGTTCCTTAAGGACCATTAGGTACCATGTGACGTCGCTTCTGCGTTTTTATAGGGCACTTTCATTGGAACATGTTCACACTTACGCCGTGAACTCCACTTGGCGCAGCACTTTTCGGGCTATCGCGTCACCCAACTCCGAGCCGAAGTCTCCGTCGCGTCGTCAGGACGAGTTTACGTTCGTAAAACAATATCCCCGATACAATACTCCGAAGCTTTGCATCTGATGTGAATGGTGAGGGAAGTCTTAAAATCAGTGTATAAATGTGTTTTACATCTCAGGTTCAAATAATGCTTTAGTTTTAGTGTCCATGCATCCTCATGTTCAATTATTTCAATCAAGAAGCTTGGTCCGGATAATCCGGTTCTGAAAATTTAACAACTGTGAAATCAGCTAAACAAACGTTTCGTCGACGATTCAATGCTAATATTTATTTGACATACAAGTGACAACGTGAGTGTGAGGGGAGAAAATGTCCTACTTTGTTTTCCTTGCATCTTATTTAGCAAGAAGGAAAATGTGTGGACGAAACCGGTTATATTGACATGTACCATTTGAGTGAGAGAAAAAGAGAAGAAAAAGAAAAAACACCAAGAGACACATCTCCATAAAAGAGTAATGTTGAACTGGCTTTACTTGATTATTGTGATTTGGCTTAGCGACAGTTATCGTCTCGCTGTAAAACGACAACGATGACGGGCGTATGAACAGACATATTCTGAACACTAATAATCTATGTCAAATTTTGTGGTACACCAGCTCAGCTTGCGTTGTGAGGGTACGACGAAAGTGAACAATCGGAAAATCCTACGATATTTCGAGGGATAGTGGATTTTGTTAGTACCATTGACGGTGTTTTTAAAAATCAACGTCAAATTCAGTTCAAAATGCTGTTGCAAGGAATGAACCAAGAGAGGCGAATTTAGAAATCCAACATGAGCGGTACCATTATTTCGAGTAATTCTGTGAAATGAAATGTCGGAAGAAATTTTTCCGTAAGTCTGCAAACGTCTTTGAATTCTTCTCAGTACTCCAATGGCTTCCCCAGAAGCTGAATGTTCATTTTCATCAATGAAGTGGATAAAAACATTTCATTGTCAACTGAGCGATTGTGCTCCCTCGCAATCCTGTCAAATACTAGTAAAAGAGCAACTTGTCCATGAAACCATTAACTTTAATAAATTAGGGATGGAAAAATTTGTCCATCTGAAAAATCAGCGATTGTATTTTCAATTCAAGTAAACAAGGTAAGATTACAAGTTCATTTCTGTATATATTGACAAAATTGATAATAAATGTCTCGTTCCCAATGTTGCCTAATTAAACTATTGTAACCTAAAGACTGTACGTTCAGAAGGGTTAAGTTCAAAATAATATAAAGTAATAAATGAGAAATTAAAGCATTGTTTTTCAAGATTGATTATTAATACTATAAATTTACTCCACATTCTCTGGTCAGGTCGCAACAGTCAGTAGCATAATAGATATCGTGCCACTTCACCGTACAAAAGCAGTCGCCCAACAACCACTTATCAGTCGTTGCGTACATTGAAAGGAATTGATATGGCGGACGTGCCGCGTGGGCCGACCTGTCGCTGGCAACGGATCTGACGCTGTCGCCCGATTTCGCCTTGTGCTCATTGCGCGTTGGCACACGTATACTGTACGTGCCACATTCAAGAAATATTTATAATCATTTTCTTGGAATCGATAATTTTTGTATCCTTTCTTTATTAGTGGGTTTTAAGTTTTCATTTCTATCATTATCCGATAGCAATCGAAATATTTTGAAATATATTTGAATTTAAGGTGATATGTTCTTACACAATTTTAATAATTGTACTGGAGAGGAACACCTCCCTGCCCTTACCACCATTGTTTTAACAACACCCTAAAATTTAACTCACCCATCACCACTGTGTATTAATAAAGTTTCTCAAAAACTCACGTTTTCTGTGAAAATGAGCTCAATTTCCGCATCTTCACAACACTTTAAAGCCGTTTTCTTAAAAACAAGCTACAAATTTAGTATTCAAATTTTTCGAACGGAGAGTGCAAATTACACTGTTAAAGATGACAAAATATGTTGTTTTATTTTATTCTGTTTGTGTAATTTCAAAATGAACTTCTTTAAAAAAAATATATCTCACGCCTTTAACATGCACATTCCCAGAAATTGCATTTGTGAGTAGGTCTACTAATAATTTCCAGAAAAGTTTTTCGGAAAGATTTGTGAAAAAGAGCTTCAAATTGCGCATTTACAGTAACGCTTAAAGCCATTTTCTTAAGAACAGCTCCAAATTGTTAAAAAAAAAAAATCCTTATAGGACGAGGTTTCACTTTTCTATAATATTCTTAAAGTAATATTTCGGTTTTGGGAAAATGTTGGAAGGGATAGTGTAGTGCTAAATGAACGTTTTAAGACTTTTTAAACACCATTTTGCAAAATCCTTTTGTTTTCGAAAAAAATACAAAAACTTAATTTTATTGACTTGTCTCTCACGTCAATATTTACATAGCAGCGATTTGTACACATTATAGCATTTCCAACTTCATTTGCTTTAAATGTCTTAAAAAGTTTCTCGAATAAGTTTTCTGTAAATAGCTAAAAACTCCGCATTTTTGGAAATACTCGAAAGCCATTTTCTAAAAAACGGTTCCAAATTTCGTATGGTTAGTGCTAATTGCACTGTAAAATTAATTTTGCTGTATTCTTTCTATAACTTCTAATAAAGTTTTTCGAATACTCAAAAAAAAAAAAAAAAATCTGAGAAAGAGAGCTCAAAATTTTGCATTTGCAGAAATGCTTGAACAACATTTTCTTAAAAACGGCTCCAAATTTCTCAACGAAAATTTGCATGTAGGACGAGGGTTCACTCTTCTGTAATGTTCTTAAATATTTAAAATGGGGTAAGCAAGAGGAGGCAGCTGGCAAGACCGAGAAGCTAGCCCAGACCAAAGAAATTATAAAACTAGTACGAAAAGCTTTGTGTCATTCTGTAGCACCACTAGTATTTTCTTAAATGAGTTTGATGCTCTGTGTGTGTATGTGAGTGGGAGGAGGGGTAATTTTCTGTCTTACAATAGAACATGTGCCAGTGCACTAAAAATCATGTAAAATCATATTTACTTAGCTTTTTATATGAAGGGCTTGGAGGCAGTAACAAGATAAGCCATGCCAAACTTCCCGCTATTAGGAAATGATATATCAATTTTAGTGAAAGCATTTTAGCTTTTACTAAACTAAGCATTTACTATATAACTTGTTCATATTTCTAAACCGCTTGGGGTGGTAATTAAGGGGAGCCACATTAAGACTAAATCATGATATACACATTTCTTAAAGCAGGAAGCTTGTAGTAAGCGCTTGTCTTGTTTCTGCCCAAAGTTTCTTTTTTTATATGTACAGAAAGAGGTGTTTAAAAGATGTCAAATGCCCAAAGGAAAATAAATGTTCAGTTTTGGATACAGTGTGTTTGAAGAAAGCAAACATTTTTTTTCAACAATAATTATCTCTAATATTTTCATCATTACTGTAATTCCACACAGAAACCTTTTAGCATAGAAGGTGCATTACTATTAGTTTGTGCACAAGTGATCTTTATTTCCTCCTCAAGGTTTTGCTCCATAAATCACAACTGGACTCAACAGTACACTGACTTTATGGAGAAAGAACCCTCTTTCTTAACTTCATACTGAATTACATTTGTTTAATTGAATGGACAAGCTCCAATTAACCTTCGAGAATATTTCAACTTGCATGTGGATTTAAATTTTACCAGCATTGTTGAATCACTCTGATGACAGGGAATCTGCAGCAGCAGTGGCAGCTCCAACATGTAACCACAGAGGGTACAATAAAACAATTATTGACCAATTCTTATCACTGTATGCTTGATTGATGCACAAGTCTGGTCTTAAAAGCCCCACTGCTTTTGCTAATATAATTCAAGTTTTTGTTTTGTAAATATCTAACTTCATCCATGTTCAAGTGGGATGAGGATCTTACTTAATATTTTTCTGTTCAACGTTTAAATTAACCAGCACTTCGAAACACTTGTACAGATGACAAAAACAAACAATTTTGCTTGGAAACATTTAAAAAAGATTCTTAAACCCAGCCATAAGATGAGCCGAACACGTTTGCCAAGAACTCGTGGAGCCACACAATGCAATCCAGTTTAGTCGCACTGGATGTGACCAGAGTGCAATAAGCTCACATAAATAAATATACTTTCTTTCTCCTGTACAGCAGTGGCTGCAGAATACAAGAAATTTTCAGTAATAAATTCCGGGGGGGGGGGGGAGGTCACATGACCATATGGTGGACTTGCTTCTGTGTTGTGTAACTCAAGACTTCACCAGCAGGAACTGCACCATATATCAATATGCATTTTCAAACTAATACTTCCACTATTATTTTAGGTTGCAACCCCCCCCAAGAGATCTAACAATTCTAATTTCAGTCATTAATTAATTGTGTTACTTTGTTGATGGAATTAGAACTGTGTTAAAAATACTGTTTGATGACTGAAGGATAAAAATGTTTACAGGTATTATTCACAATGAAAAGGAAATGGCTTGGCATAATTTACATTCGATTTATTTTCAAGAAAACAAAGTAAAAAGTTTTTTCAAATCTCCATCAAGCGATCCAACTCTGTCAGGACTTCATTAGAATGTTTCTCTGCAGACAAGAAACAAAGTGTTTATTTCTTTATAAATAGAAAAGAATTTAGGTTCATCCCAGGTTTATGGTGCACCTCAGACGTGATGAAGAACGGCCTTCACTGTCACGGCCTTCTTAGTGCTAGTGTATTTATTGTTTGCTACTGATTCTTGTGTTGTGAACAATAGAAATTATTCCTCATTTACGTGGTACAATTGCACACTAGTTTTAGAGGCAGCTGGAAATTTGCCGGTGTCCTGGTTCACACGCGTGAAATCGTGATGCTTTGCTATGTATGGCCGAGTTGAAGAAGAGGCTCGGGCCTTTGCTACTCATGTTAACATAAAACATCCTGAGTCTGTCCAACACATTTCATGTGAATACTCAACTTAAAAATCATTCAACGAGTAAATGCATGTATCTGTTCCGCTCATTCAAATCCTCAAAATAATATAAACTACTCCCGTCTGGTGAACGATAACATCCTTTCGCACAGAATGGAAGAGAAGCAGATCACGTCAAGGCACATTAATCGAGGAGCCTAGGGTAAGGTGCACTGTAAACCCAGGATCAGCCAGAATTTATTTGTATAACAGGATCATAATACATCACTAACCTCCTTCTCCAACAGTATGTGTGCTTCCAACTATGCAATCAATCAATTCACAACCACTGCATATTTCTGCCTCGTCACAAACAACACAGTTAGACAATTTGCACCTGCATTACAAATTCCAAAATTATTAAAATTCATTACACATGTATATTTCTAACTGTTTCATTCACTCAATTTTTTCATTGTCATAATGAAAATATTTAAAGCTACTTTCTTACCATACAAGTCTGACACAATCAACCAGAAATCTACACATAAAATGTTAAATATAATCAGAATTCATTAAGTATTTTATAAGAACCCCACAATTAAATACACAAAAATATAAAATATCACATCAGAGATACATACCCTTCTCTTATCTTCACACCATTCATAATAATACAATTTGTAAGGCACACCTTGGGTTCAATAACACAATGTGAACCAATACTTGTGCCTTTAATTGAGGTCTTCTCAGACACAACAGTATGATCTCCTACTAAACAGTCTTCATCCATTTGCCTTGACTTTATTTCACTACTTGAACTAATTCGTACAAGTTCACGACCACCAGTTAACAAAGGCCACAAGTTTTTAACCTTCAAACAAAATTAACAAACATTTGGAAATAATATAAAAATGAATCATAAACAATCCTCACATCACATTACATCATCTCATACTTACTTTTCTATTTAAAGAGCAATATACAGGAAGGGTATTGGCCCGCATTCCAAAAGTATCATTTCCTGCTATATATGCATAGCAACGAATGGAATCACCATGATATGCAGACTTCATGTCTCCATGATGATCATTAAAGGTAGACATGTTACAGATATCAGTGTCTAATTGATCCCCAGCAGCAAATTGTGCCACTTCTGTTAATGCAATAACACTTAAATAAACTACAATAACCAGCAGATTCTTAATATAAATTTTAGTCATTAAAAGTTACCTTTCTTTACATCAACACCAATTATTGAAGCATTAGGTTCAGTTTCCATCGATTTAACATTTTTGGACAATTGTTTCTTTACAATATATGGTAAGAGTTCTCCTTTTAAGGTAGTAAATGATCTGAAATGTAGTTGACACACATCTATAAAACGAATACAATAAGGCCAACAAACTTAACACAGTAAATAATCAATTAATTGTCTTATTTTTAAAAGTAGCTCGCATTTAAGCTAAAGATTTATTTGTTCCTCCAACATTAACCTTAGCACAATGAACACTCAAACATGCAATGACATTCAGGAAAATTACTTTTCTTGTATCAAATACTGCACAATCCAATGACGAAGCACATACAAATGAGAATCAACTAATTGGCTATGAATTGTTAGATGTTGATGTTTTCGCAGTAGTGATCGAGGAAGAGATAAAGTTTCTTCAAAATCTGATGCAGATGCCAAAAAGACTAGACGTGATGTAACAGCATCAATACCAACCAAATCTCTTTCTGAAACATATAAATGAAAGAAAAAATAAATACAGATACCAAAGTTCTGTACACATACATTTATTGTGAAATAGGTTTTACCAGGTTTGTGTTTTGTTTTGGGGCCTGGAGTTGTAGCATTTGTTTCATTGTGAGTTCGAAAAAACACTGCAGTAACAGATGCTTGATGTTTTCTGAACACATTTACAACTTCATTTAGGCACACATCGGTTACTAAATCACAACTGACAATCAAAACATCTGTCTGAAATAAATTGATTTGTATGATTCATATTCGACTGTTGGTGGTTACAACATACAAAAAAATTACAAGGAATCTGAAATGAGAATTACCTTTATTTTTTCACCCAAATGCCTGAGCGAGTCTGCGGTACCCCAATCTTCCCCAGCAGGAATAGCAACAATTTCAATATGCATTTTCAAACCACTGCGGTCCAATGCTGTCTGAACTTCCACACGTATGGATTCAGTCACCACAACAATAACATCTGTAAAAGATCTAGAGGTTGTAACATGGAGTCTAGCTATTGAGATACACCAACAGCATTGACACCTTACCTTGAATACCAGCTCGTTCGAGCATTTGAAGGGGAAACCAAATCATAGGTTGATTGCCAACTGGTAAAAGACACTTTGGTCTCCCAACAGTTATTTCAGTCATGCGTGATCCTTTACCGCCCGCCATAACAATGGCTTGAAGCTCTGCAGTTACCATTCTTGAAAGTTTTGATCTACTATGGATGAGAATATTTAAATAAATTACTGTGATGACATTTTTTCATAACCCCATACTCTACAATTTTATTTTAAAATATTACATCAACCAATGAGTTTTCACGAATAAATTAACAAACAAATCACACACACTTATTCGTACCTGTTATTATTCGAAAGTAGTCACAAAAGTATCAATGCTGTCAAAGTCAAAGGCTGTCTCAGGTACCGAAACTGTAAACCGGACCAGCATGTGAAGCATGCGAACGCAAAGATGTGCAGCAAGGACAGAGCATAGAGCAATGCGGACTGACGCAAACGTGGAGCGCGGCGAGGTGCGGAGTGGTGAGGAGCATGCACAGCCCCTCCCCCCACCACTGTCGCTACCTTGGGGGCAGACAGGGTACACAGAGGCATCTGGTGGTAAGTTTTCCAAGCAAATTTGCTTCCTGTTGGTCGAAGGTCAGTGGCACGATCGGTAAAATATTCGAAATGGGGATAAACTCTTATATTCATGTGGATTGTGATGATGATTATGGGTGATTTGCATTACATAATTGTCTGAGATACATGTGCGCAATTGGCATTACAGGAAATATGCATGGTAAGTAAACTGGTGTTATTTGGAGCAGGCGGAGACACGAAATCTGGCTTGCTACTTTAACGCGTCAAATATACCCACACATTTCTGTTTATTTGACTCGGTAAATGTGTCTTGGCGTTCTATTACCTTGTCAGGACTAGTCCGAAGTGAAAAGGCACGTAGCCGGGCACTGATTATGACATGTATCCCTCGCCGTGTTACAAACCATCAGTTTGACATTTTAATGTTGTAATGTTGACGCTTGTCAATGTTAGTAAACATTCCACTTCAAAGTGATTGGGCTTCAGCACCCCAATTACAAAGGGGGCGTACCCAATGCATAGTAGGTACTCGCAAAGTGAACGATTCTAGTATTTGCATTAAAATTGTATTTTGGAAAGCTTATTCCTGGCTTGCATTAGCTGACAGTATAATTGCGTGTTTCCAAGCGCTCTTATATACAATGGCCAATGTTAGCGACAATTTCTTACGGAATTAACTATAACGATGTTGTGTGTTGGTTCATACTTATTTTTTGTGCTTTATGTTCTTTTAAGGGAAAGTGGCGAGAAACGACGTTGACAGAATATTTGTGAATATCATGCAGTGGGAAGTTTTTCATGTCTTCATGCTCTTGAACATATTCAAGTTATGATTATGTGAATAAACTTTACTGTAACAACTAACAGGATGGATGAGCAAAATGGTGAGTGCTCTGATCATCCTGATGATTTATATAGTTCAGTGAACCCATTGGATTTTCTTCTGGAGTCACAAGACTCTTCAAGAAATGTGCCTTGCAGTAATCTCAGCAGTGACATTGACACTTCAGACCTTCTCAGCAATTTAGATGCAAAATTGTTGCCTCCAAATAATTTTCCAGTACATAGTGGTTTCAGTAATTGCATAGACCCTGTGAATTCTTCTAAAATTAGTGCAATATCTGAAAGTGATCTTGGAAACAATTGTTCCGACTTCTTCAATGACAGTTTGACAGAACATAGTTCAAGTTTAAAAGATCATCTCAAGTTAGATTTGATTTGTGGTCTTGGTGAAAGTGATTCAAATAAAGATTTCTTACCTTGTAGCTTAACAAGTACTGATGGATTAGATCAAAATAGGGCTGCAGATAATATAAGTGTAGAATCTGAAATTACTCGGCAAAGTGATGCTGCAACAGTACAAACATACTTTAATGATAATTCCCAAAGTACAAACTATACAGAAGTGAATTTGGTGGGTGTAGAAAATAAAATAGTCAGTCCGGATTCGGAATGCAATTCTCAAGACACCCAAGATGAAGAAGAAAGTGATGAAAAGGCAAGGAATGTCGGTAATGGACACTATTCAGCTATTCAAAGTGGCTCTAGGACCAAGTCTGGATCAAGTCGTGGTAGAAAAAGAAAAAGTGGTGATGATGTTATGTCTAAGGGTCGTGGTGGTTGTTCAGTGAAAAAAAGACAGCCAGCTGTGACATATCACAGTCAGATATCACCTGATCAGAATGGCATCAAATTAAAAATAAAGAAATCTCCAGGATCAGTTGCTGTTCAGAAAAATGTAAAGCGAAAGGAAAGAACTAGAAAGCGAAGAAGTAAGAAAGATGAAGAGGAAGAAGAGGAAAACTTGGATTCCTCTGATCCAGGAAGTACTGAACAGAGCAAATGGGGATCTCATCTTCCAGTACCAGTGTTAATTAAAGTTTTCTCTACTGTTGCCCAGGAAGAAGGCTGCTTACCCTTTCTTGTGCGGTAAGATTTATTCAAAGTAAGATGTAATGTAAAGTAAGGTTTCATATATATAATGATTCTTAGTTGTGCATTTTCTCAGGGCTTCATCAGTGTGTCGATTGTGGAGAGAAGCAGCTTTAGCCCCTTCTCTTTGGAATATAATAGATTTAACTGGTACTTGGGTTCGTGATAGATACAAGAGTGAAGCTCAATTGGCATGGCTTTGTGAAAATAGATTTTCTCTTGTTGAAGATCTTAACATTGGTAAGACTTAAATTAATTGTTCAAAGTAATGGAGGTTCCTAAGTAATGGAAAAAAAATTTAAATATATTCTGAAATTTTTGAGAATAATAAATAGAGTTTGAAAGATAGGCTATGCAAATCTGATTTTCTGTACCAAATGGCAGTATGTGAGCTAATTCTTTGATAACTTTACAAATATTTAGTATAGACCTAAATGAAATGAACTTTTTTCTTAAGTTTTGCTGAAATCATCAGTTGCCATTATGAATTGGCCCTGGTGTTCTTATTTTATTATGATGACTGGTAAATCCATTACTAGAGTTTATGAAATATGTAACTGTTTGTAGGATGTTGTTCATATTTATAAAGAATAAACTTAAAAGTATAAACTGTTACTATCAATGTACCATTGTGTATTTGAAATGACTCTTCCACATTAACATTTTGCAATTTGATACTACTGCATTATGTTCTTTAACTTTATTGTGAAGTATTTGGGTTAGGAGAGTTTATAAATAAGTCTTTTACCTTTCCTTTATAGATATTCTGGTTTAAATTGATGCTTAATTCTGGATTTATCGGATATCCCACATTTAAGTGAAATAATATTTAATTTAATATTGTATGATTATTTATTTTATGCATTGATGTAGGTGGCTGGAAGTTTTCTGACAAACAGAGATTTCTCCAAGTAATGACTGAACACTGTCCAAATCTTCGAGGGATTACTCTTACAGGATGGACTGGTTTACATGGAGATCACTTAAAATATTTGGTTGATAATTGTCAGTTTCTTTCTCGAATTGATCTTACTAGCATATGTGTAAGTATTTTCTGAACCTAATTTTTCAATTTACATTCTGCATCACAAGTCACTAGAGTGTGTGATCTTCACAGCCTGATGGGAGCATTAATCGCAGTGCTGTGTCGATGACAGCCATTCGTAATATGTGCCAGACTATAGGAGATCGCCTTACACATCTCACTCTTGCTGACAATAAGATTACTGGAATATCCCAAATTGTCACTGCCATTGCTGTAAGTTTCCAAGCTCAACTTAAATTTAATATTAATTATCTTGCCATAAATATCATAACCCTTTTTTCTTTTTTCCTGGCAGGAAAATTGTCCAAATTTAGAGGTGTTTGATATTTCCAATATGTGTAGCTACTCAACAGCACCTTTACCTATTGAAAGATTTCAAAATGGTTGCCAAAAACTAAGAGTGCTTCGATTTTCTAACAGCAACTTGTGTCTTGCCCAAACTTCTCTGAAGGAACAGGTAACAGTGTTTTGTTTTATGTGAAATATGTAATATCACTTTATCATAAAATTGAATGCAATGGAAAGGAATTTTGTTCGTCTAATGCTCTTAAGATTTTGAAAACTTTTTCACTTGTGTAAATTTTTTTTAAGTTTTCTTTTTCTGTATCATAGAGGAATATAATATTCAAGAAATCAAAATAATGTAGTTTCGTCAGAAAAGAGTTCTAAGTTGAGATGTCAAATTTGCGAAAACAAAATACAAAGGTTTTATCTCGTATTAGAGGAATCACCAGAATTTATTTTAGGGGAAGACTATTTGTCTGATTAGTTGAGCATGAATACTCATGTTTTGTCAACTTCTGAGAAAGATTCATGGAAAGGGAAAAGGAAGAGCTAAAGTTGATGTATTTGGAAGCAAATATTGAATCACACTTCATCAACTGTTTCTTTGTCCTCCCTAGTTGTATAAACATTTTCTTCTGACCAATTATTTTGGCATCATTATTTTGGTTTGAAATTTTTTATCTTAAATATAAGAGGAAAGAATACTGAGCTAGGTGACTGACATTTCACATATCCTTTCAATAAATCATATAAAAAGGTTTATTGTGACAGAGAAGTTAAACATGGTTAAATGGCTTCAAACAAGTAGTTTTGAGATTAATTAGTTGATGTTCGTTTTTTTGATTATCAGTTACTTTTTGTTTCCTTGTTTCTGAACTTTCTTCAACTCTGAACCTTTCTTCAACTTTCTCCCAGGAGACATGTATAATTGTTTTGCAACCTGTAAAGTTCATACAAACATACAATATATGAAATTTGGGTTTCTGCAATAGGTGGCATCTCTTGGCTTCCCATGTCTTGAAGAATTGAGTGTTGCATCAATTTTTGGTCTAGATGGATCAATGCAACGACCCGTTATTGATGATAATTCTTTGGAGCGAATTCTCAAGAATTCACATAAACTGCGTTTGTTGGATGTTCGTGGATGCTCTCGCATCTCCGACTCCAGCCTTGTAAGAGTTCCAGCATGGGATCTTGAACATCTTTTTCTTTCAGGTAATACTTTTTCTATGTACCTTTTATTATTACCAAGTTATGAAACTGTTTCAGTTAATAAAGTACATTAATTTCAGTTTTTGAAGACAATTTGTTTTGGTTTTGACACTAACCCAAAAGGTTTTGGTGTATTTCTATTAAAACACATTATATTATTTTTTGATTAATTGCTTTAAACTAAATATTACCTAAATTTTTCACTAATATGTCATCAGTTAGTACAAGAATTCTTGAATTTAATTTTGAAAAGTTAAAAGAAAATTCCTTTCATGACTAAGGAAAACAATAAAACAAGAGAAAATAACTTATGTTTTAGAAGTACTTACACACACCAATAGTTGAATATAGAAGGTCTCTTCAAAACAAACCCAACATAACAATTTTTACAAAATTATTGTAATATCTTAAAAACAGCAGTAGGTGCCAGCAATTTTTTTTTGTTTTCTTTTTGGTGTACCCAATTGTATATGCATTTTTTGTTCTTTTGTAAACTTATAATTCTGTTATACAAAAAGAATTGGTATGCAACTAATTTATAATGTTGCTTTATTACTCACTCCTAATATTACTTGTTTTCAAAACGTTGACTTATACAATAAAGCATAACATTATAAAATAGTTGTATTAATACAGAAGGCCAAGAAGTCTCTCTGCAGTAGCACCTTGCTGGTGAGAGTGCAAGCACTAGAAATTGCTGGTGGCTTGAGCTGCAATTCGTAACAAAAGAAAACGGAAATTGTGCACTCGCCACAATCATAACAGAAGCTCGTAGTTTGGTCCCTTTCAGTTATTTCCTAATCATCTGGTTGCTACCAACATAAATGCAATTTTTAATAGGAGGCCCTGACTCGGCTTGGTGCAGACAGACTTTCCTGGTGCTTTGCACTATAATAAAAGGGGGGAAACGTTTTTAGTCCTATACAAACATGATCAGTTTGATGCCTATATTATTGTTGATAATAAATTTTTTTGTTAAATTATTAGAGCCTGATGTTTTTTAATTGGTTACGGAGATATATCTCGTTTTTACAACTTTTGTTTTCAACAGGGTGCTATGTAACGAAGATGCAAGAATCAGGTTTGGAACTAATTGTTCAAAAATGGAGTCATAGTTTAATAGAAATGGACCTTGGTTGGTGCACTGCCACCGCTCCCTTAGATAGTGCAGTTACTGCATTTTCTGAAAAGGGAGAGGAATCTCCACTGAGGTGAGAAGCATTATTTTGTTCTTTTTGCGATGAAATAATGAGAAACAAGCAAATTACAATACATTTTTATACCAATATTAGAGCGGGTATTGTTTCCAATGTTTGAGAATCTAATGAAAAGTAAAGGGGAGAATAGGATTTTCTTTAATTTAAAATGTATCTCAAAAATCTTGAGAGGTATTAAACATTTTGATAAAATTATGTTTATTTAAGAGCAAAGTGGTAGGCAAAATTTGAAGCAAAAAAAATCTTCCAATGTATGTGTAATGTATATCCACGTTACTTATGATTTCTGTTTTATAAAATTAAAATGGAAAGTTTCCACTTGTGTCATAAAAATAAATTAACCTATTCCACCACATTAGTCAATATCATCAAACAATAGACTTCCATTTGAATGATTTATATTTTTGATTCAAAATGTAAAACATGTTTATTAATTTACTTTCATTGTTATAGTTTTTTATTTCTATTTGGGTTATGAAGAGTAAACATTTGATTAATACTTTCAAATTGAATTGGTACTCTTATTTAAAAATCAACTTTGTTACTCATGGCTTTCACATAAATCATTTCCTTTTAGGATTCTAAACTTGTGTGGCTCATCTGTGAGCCTGGAGCCAGTGAAAGCAGTCCTCTTGCGATGTCCCCACCTCCAGTCTCTAAATTTGTCTTCATGTCGTGCTTTACCTCGAGGCATGAAACGTCTTTATGAAGGCTTTGAAGTAGTTGAACTTAGAAAATCACTACTTGAAAAGCCAGTGGCAGCCAACTCCAGCAGTGCTTCTGCTTCTCCTAGTGACACAGCAGCAGAAGAGGCAGCTATGGACCAATCTGGTATAATCTCTGAAAATACTGCTCATCCTCAAGAGCAGTCTGAGGCAACCTTGACAGTTGAAAGTGAACACCATGCAAATTGATTATGTGTGTACTCATTTCTTCCTCCATGGATTGCCTAGTCTTTCGTGTGTTTACACGTAAACACATTTTAAAAGTGGTAACTTGTGCATCATGTTATGGTGCTAACAACTTTTACAGAAGTCATCTTTCTTCAAGAAATGAAGAAAGTTATAAAGAAGCAGAATGCTCTGGATTGTGTTTGGTGATATTTAAAAGAAGAGAACTGCATCACATGTGACTTAAGACATGTATGTATAAAGATTGAAATGTATTTCAATTGAAAATTATGTACTCTGTAGCTATGATTTAACATTGAGTAGCAGGAGCCAAACCATTTTGGGAACTTTTGTGCTTTACACGCACAAGTAATAAAATGTGTGATGACACCACTTAGGTTGTGTTCTAGGGCATTCATATTTGCTTAAATGGCACTTCAAAAAATATTATAATCAGTATTTTTGTAACCTTTTTGTTACTCTCTTTCAGAGATTGTATATTCATTTATATTATGTTGAAATTTTTTTAGCAAGTTTACCTGTGGTAAATTATATGAAGCAATTCAAATAGTTTTGCACACATCAGTTTTCAAAAATTTAGTGGAAGATGGATTCTTATGTGACATTTCATGTATACATTTTAATTAATTTTTAACTACTTTTTTATATAATTTAATTCTTGTAAATTGTAGTTCTTGTTCATTGATTGTTAAATATTCAGTGAGAATTGCTCATTACAATTCAGAACATTCCAGTAGTGAAATTATAATAGCTTTGAGTGACACTTTGAAGGGCAAAATTTGCCCAATATTTTTTTAATAGCTCATACATGTTGTGATGTAATTTTGGGAGGGGGGGTTGAATCGTTTGTATAATAATTTATCTCCAAAATAAGAACATTTCTGTGCGGACATTCTAAATGATCTGCAGAATCTTTTAGTGTCCAAGCTCGATTTTCGTAAGTGGATTAATTTTTCAGTGAAGAAAGAGAAAATATGTTTTCAGTCATATCAGCAGTGACATTAATGATATCTTGTATTCATATGTTAAGATATCTAAAAGAGCTATTAATTATAAATTATAATATACTTTCTTTTCAATAAAAATGATGATCACTATCTTGGCTGTGAGTATGCATGCCCAGTTGTATTAAATATATTGCTTTGATAATAGTTTTGGGGTCAATGAGAAAGCAGTTTGTAATACTAACAAAGCAATGGGTAAAAAAATTCGGAAAGATTTCTGGGGAGAAAGTTTTAAAAGTTTTGTAAATAGATTGGATAATGGAGATATATTTTTAACTTAAATCTGAGTGAATACTGCAAAGCAAATTGTAGATTCTCCTTTAACTCTTTCTAATAATTTCATAAAGAGAAACTTTTACCTAAATTGCTTTTCATTGCACTGAATCATCTATAGTAATAATTTTAAGCAGAAGTATGTATCTTCTTTAAGGAAATTTTATTAATATTGCTGAACAAGTTGTAACAAAATACTCTTTTCATCAAATGTTAAAAAAAAGAACATTAATTACTTTGTGCCCACAGAATCACTTTGTGAACTAAAGAATCTCATAGCCTCTTGAAAAGAAACATTCAGCACAAATTATGAATTGCCAAACATTTCTAAATTAAAGTTGTTGTTTGTGTGTGTGCATGCCAGTTTGGTGAATAAAAATGTCAATTTGGGAACGAGTTAATTAAGAACATTTAAAATGTTAGGAGGGAGTCCAAGATTCATTAACAGTTCTATTAATAAAGCTTTACAGTAGCATGTCGTTACCATTAGAAGCTTGATAAATTGTATACTGTAAACCTTTGGCTTTAATCCAAAAGTAGTTAAAGGGTCATGTGCATAGTTCTTTTGTAGTATCGCTTCGTCATATAAGTTTGCCATCTTTCATCTTTGTAATCACAGGAGTTTCTAGATAAATATGGTTTACTTTAGAAATTCAATTTTATGCCAAGAAACTAAAACTTAATTTTATTTCTTTTATCTGGTCACTTGACGAATACTTATGTGTGTAGAATGAAAAAGAAATTAGATAATTAATTGTTGTAAAATAATTGCCATTAAGTGTTCTTAACCAATGTAAATAATTTCATGTTTTTGTTGTTTTTTGTTTTGTTTTTTAAGTTAATACCAGAGCTGCCTCTGCTCATTACTTATTATAATTAGCTTCTAAAAAATTTTCCATTTCCATTGGAAATTTCCTATTTCCACTTTATATTTGGAACAATAGTGTGAAAGTCCATATCTCACTGTAGGCTTGGTACTAATTTAGTGTTCATGAATGTACAATTTCATTTTTGCTCAATTGTTTTTCTTCACTGTAATATTACATCTTTTATAATCAGTTCAAGTACAAAATGATACTTTCAAATTGTCTCATGCCCATGTACTTCTACCTGCAACATTTGTGGTGTCATTTACCATATGCAAACCATTCATAGAAACTGCATATAAATCACATACAAGAAAACATAGTTCTAACTTTTTATATATCCTTTTAATTCTAGAGCTTATTAGATTTATCTACCTTCCATCAGATTTGTTTGAACTGTTTACAAAAGTGTGCAAAGCAGTAGGGCTTTTTAGTTGATTCTGAAAATCTAATGCAGTTTCTTGTATTCAATCTTCTTCTCTACAAAATATTGTTAGTTTATTTTTAACTTTGTTTGCTCTGAATTTTAGTGTATTCAATTGGTGGCTTTTTAGCATCACTAGTTTTCAAGTTTTGTCATGCTAAATAAATGTGTGTACGGGTGGGGATATCAAAAAAGCCAGACTTCTCCTAACATCTCTTTGAGAGCTTATTGAGAATTTCTTAAATAAGCCTCATAATATCAACAGCATTTGTTTCTGTCATTGTCATTTGTTCTTGTCACAAGAGACATTCAAAGTGTAACATTCTTCCACATTTTGTGATAGTTGCCTATTATAATTCTGGGGTGGAATCATGACTGTAGAGTCTACTTTATTTGCCAATCATATACATATGAATGTCAATTGTGTATGTTGGTAGGCATTTCAGGGCATCAATGCAGAATTACTTTTCTTGAACAAGATGAGTTCATGTACTTCGACTGGGAAAAAGTGGGATGACATCGACTATCTGTATGTAAATATTTTGTCTAAGTGATAAATATTTGCCATTGTTAATAACAAATATATATTAAAGAAAGGTTGAAATATATATCAGAGAAGTTTGCATGTGTGAGATTTAACTGTCATCTCTGACTGAAAGTTTCAGTGTTAGAAACATAGCAAGTGTTTAGTAATTGTTCAAATGAAAAATGAACATGTCTCATTAGTAGAATTCTGTGGATGGACTCAACTATTGTGTTATAATATGTATTGTATTGTTGATTATCTTGAACCTTGTGCCCATTCCAACTAGTATCAAAATGAAATTCTCGTTATAATATTTCTTCTTTTATTTTTTTTATTATTATTGTTGATTCCTTTGTAAAATTCATACAAATGCAAGTTTTATTATTTTTGTTCTTTCATCATATTGATAAAAGAACATTCCATTGAATGTGAAATTTCTGATTTGGATAGTTTTCAAATTTAAAGAACAACTTTCAACTTCAACTTCAACTTTTGTTTTATCAAATCATAATGATCTTGATCCTGAGGGATGCATGCTGATTATGAATTTGTTTACCATTGCAAATTTACATATTGTAATTGATCTTATTAATTGTTGCTTTGTATTGTATATTTGACTTTTAAAAGTTGCAATTTCTGTAAAGAAAATATTTGCATTTGGTGATCTTATGAGAAAATGGTCAAGTTTAAAGATTAAATGTAATGTTTACTTAAATTCAAACAAAACATGGTAATATAATATTTTTAGTGTGAATGATAAGCTCATTGTACATTCTTGTAACTGAAATTGTTGAGGATTATGGTTTTTAAAATGATCATGCATTTCTCAAAGAGCAGTTAATTTGGTCTCAGGAGTGCTGATATAAGTTTAATTTTTAAAACATTCTGGTGCTTAAGGATTCAGAAAAATATTCTTATGAACATTTATGATATTTCTTTACAATGCAGACGTTGGGGACTGATATAGAGATGTTTAGAAAAATGTTATCTTAGAAGAGGAGAATGTTAGTATGAATATTAAGTGATTATTATTCATTTCATGACATACAAATCATTTATTTTCCAATTTAAAGTTTTGGAATCACTCAGTTTTTTATTCAGGAAGTTTCCATGTAATATGAACATTTTGTAAACCTAATTAAGGACTAGGTACAATTTTGTGTACACATTAATTTTAATGTTGATATTGACAGGTGCACCAAATGTCAGAAGCATACATATAAATTTCTATTAAATACTTCAATTAATTGTGATCAGCTGTTGTGCAAATCAAAGCAATAACTTTGTTATTCTGATTAATGTTATAAAAACATTTAAATATGTTGTGAACATACAAATATTTTTTCTCTTCTAATTTGATTGTGTGGCCAAAAAACCACAGATTCAATGTGATGAGATTTGAAAGGCAGTCTATAATTTTTGTAAGTTGTAAAATATATTTACCTTCAGCTCAAATATTCAAAATAGGAGTTTACTACGTGTACCAATTTTGTTTGTATTTGGATAATTATTATAAGGAATTCAGAAGTTACAATTTTTATGTGCCAGATATATTTTTTGTCATGTGTAGTACCTACATGAAAATATTCTCCATAATGGGAATATTCTTATTTTTCTGTTTAAAAAATATTTTTAGATACAAATGTTAACAACTTTGTAACAAATACATCATCTAACAGGGCAACAATGTTCAAAGCAAATTTCATTTCATAAAAATTGTCTGAAAGTTTTCTATTGAGATTCAGTATTATTTTCTTTCTTCTTATCAAATTAACAGTTTGTAATTGTTTATTAAAAATATTTAACTATCAAGAAAACAACTTCTTACTTTACAGTGGTTGCTTATTTACTGAAGCAGAAGCAGTTGATATTATTCTTGCAGCATACTAATGAAACTATGTGATAGGAAGAACCGAAAACCCCATCCTATTAAATATTATAAATTTCAGAATAGGTATGCAAAAAGGATTGATTCAAGAAACGGTTTGTCTTAATCTTTCTTATACTCACTCCCAAAACTAATATTAGTAATTAATTGTAGGTACTAATGAAAAGTTCTTACACTGTATTGAGAGTGATGGAGCAAAAAAATATTATAAATATTCATTTATCCAAGATTTTATGCGGTGTTAAATTTTCTATTCACTGTATTAGGATGTTTGAATGAAACTGACAATTCTCTGAATTTTGTATTGATCATTGATGAATAAAAACTCAAACTGCCCAGCTAAAACTTTTGTTACAAGTGTATAGCCAGAAATGGGAGAGTGAGAAATCAAATGATAGAACCATACATACATACATATATTCTATTTTATGAAACAATTTCACATATGTCTCTCCACTGAATCTTTTTACATTTTGTGTCTCTTGTTATTGTTGTCTTATTTGTAGAAATGGAAAGTTTTAGAGAAGAAATATATAAATAATATATATAATATATATAAGTACTGATAATTATGTTATAACTCTAGAGGGATGTATGCGAGTGAGTGTGTGTGTATGTGTGTGTGTGTATTAAATTGCACACAAAAATGGAGATACATATGAACTTTCTGTACAATCATGTTTTTAAAGGCAGTTGCTACTCTGACTTCAGTCTTTGTAAGTCGTGAAAGGGGAATGGAAAGTTTCATACACATTGGTGTTTCAACGTAAAAAACAATGCTCACAAGTCATTGTTTCTTCTGGTACCTGTACTAAAATTACTTCACAGTAAATTAACAAGAAGAAACTGACTCTGAATATTTTTATTCATAATTTTAGAATGATTTGCAACAGCTGTTGTGATACTTCTGATTAATCTACAACATGCATTTCGTTGAGTTTATGTACAGCAGAGAAACTCTGTCAAAACCAACTTGCATAATGTAAATATTAAAATAAAATATTGCTTAATTTATACAAAATGCAATTAAAGTTATGTTATTCCTTCCTTTTTTGGCATATGAAGAGAATCAAGAGAGGTGTGGAGGAACTGCGTTTTAAGACATTTTGTGTTAATTTGTCTCAAAATATAGCTTGTTTTGAAGCTATTGTGTGGTTTTAGTGTACATGTAGTAATGACTTTTCCCGGTTGTATATATGAGATTAATAGTTACTAATTTAAAAACCTTGTAGTTAAACATAATTATATATATGTACTGTATGGGATGCACAACTAAATGAAAATGTTAAATTAATATTTCTCTAAATTTTGGTGATATCAAAAAAAAATAAAACAATGAAATTAAACAAAATGTGTCGCAATGTGGAAAAATGTCGCAAAAAAGTGTTTCAGTGAAAGTGGTCTCAGAACAGTCTGAATCTTCCTTGTAGAAAGAAGCCGTCCATCTCCACTTATACTCAGTTTTGGAAATAACTGGTGTAAAAAGACATTACCTACACATCTCATAGCATTCTTCATAAGTTTTGCATCCTGGGTGCCAATAATAACACTTGTTTCTTTTTTACCCTGTGTAGAAGTATTAATACAAACATTTTGTGCTTTATAATGTATATAAATTTCAGATCAGTAATATATATACATATATATATTTTTCAGACTTCACATGCCTTCTTTGAAAGAGACATTTTATGATGGTATACATATTAGCACACAAAATGAAATTTTTGAGTACAATATCCAAACTAGGGTTTGGGAAATTTATTCTAATTTTGTATAAATAATTTGTGATTGTGAAGTAAAATAATTTAACACAGATACAGAGAAATAATTGGTAATTATTTGTTTCTGTTTGAAGATATTTGAATAAAAGCCCATGTCAAAGTTTTCCATAAATATGTCTTTCTAATTTCCTGATGCATTTCCCTGTCTCAAAGATCCATTTTAAACACATTGACTCATAATGTTTTTCAATTCATACATATTAGGGCTGAGAGTACCTTGCTCATGTGTTAACAATCTGCCTTGTCTTTGTTTTATTTAGGCTATCCGGGACGACCTGCGTCTCTGTTATGGTGGCTGGTTCTACGGCCATAATATTGTCGTCTTCCTAAGAGCATGCTGAATCTTACCATTTCCTGGGGCGTCGTCCATAATTTACATAACGCCAAACACGGGAGGGGGGTTGAGACAGAATTATATAGAGGGGGCTGGATGTACTGTCATACAATTTACTTTTACTATTTGTATCCGCGACCTTGGTGTTGAGGTAGAAGCACTGCCCGCTCCCTCTGCCTTGGTTTTGCGTGTCGAGAGGTTTGAGCGCTCGCTCCCTCCGCGCCGCGTAGTGCTGCGCCGCGCAGCTGCGAACTCGAACAGTGTTCACTCGCGTTTTAATCTCAATCTTGCACGCCACGCGGTGCTTCCTTCTATAACAGCGCACACCTAAAAGAGGGCAGGCTGAGGGCAGTATGTCCGTCACGGGTAGAAACCGTTTCTTATATAGTAGGAGTTCGTAGGGATTGGCGTGAACCGTTTTGGCAGTACTATGGCGAAGATTTCTGCTTTGCGCGCTGGGTCGTAGGTTTTGTTTGAACTGGCCGGGTCTTTAAGGGCCGTGATGGGTGCTGACGGATTTTTCACAGTTTTTTGGATTTTCCATAAGTCGTTACGATCCTTTAGTTCCGCTTTTGCTATAAATTCGTCCCATTGTGCTTCTCTTGTGGAAGACAAACGGACGAAAACAAAATTCAAGTCACAGAAGAAGAACTGCGAGAAAAAAGCAAACTTCTAAGTGATCAAAAAGCGAGCGGGCCAGATCAAATCAGCGGGGGGATGCGGGAGGATTGCCAAAAAGCGCCGTCCTTGCCCTAGTCCAAATAATGAATGCCTGTATAAACGCTAGCTACTTTCCGAACAACTGGAAAAAAAGCTCATATAATAATGCTGCACAAGCCCAATAAAAACCAAACATCCTGAAAACTATCGCCCTTGTATCACAAATATCGAAGTTATTTGAAAGATTACTCCTCCCCGCTATAAATCAAAAATTAAACGACGCCCAAGTCATCAGGGCTTCGCAATTTGGGTTTCGCAAAGGCCACTCGTCAGTAATGCAAACGTTTCGACTTGCAATGGAAATTGCTTCCACACTCTCCCGGCGCTGTAAAATTCCTGCCATATTCTTCGATTTCTCCTGTGCATTTGACAAGGTAAACCATCATATTCTTCTCCAGAAATGCCACAAATTCGTACCAACCTATCTGTGCCGTCTCCTTTTTAGCTATCTTCAAAACTGAACCTTCCTCGTTAAGTATCAAACTCACATATCCACTCTTAAAAACATTCTAGCTGCCGTCCCGCAGGGAGCCGTGCTCTCTCCTCTTCTCTTCTCCCTCTACATTCATGACCTTCCTCAAACTCCGCACGTCTCAGAATATCTTTTCGCCGATGATGTGGCCTTTGCAACGAAATTCGGAAAGACCGTAAGCGCAGTCAGAAGATTGCAAAAAGCAACCAACAACCTCAAAACATGGTGTAAGCTAAATGGCATTACAATAAACCCCAGCAAATGTCAGACAATACTATTTACGTAGTGCATGTGTTAACAATCTGCCTTGTCTTCGTTTTATCTAGGCTATCCGGGACGGTCTGCGTCTCTGTAATGGTGGCTGGTTGAATTATTCGTAATTCATTTTTTATAAATTTCAGCTTTGAAAACGAGTGGTCACCCGTAAGCCTACTATTCCTGACCCTCAACGTTAAAAATATTCCCAAAACTATTTCAATGCTCGGGATGTTTCTTCAAGAGTATCTTTTAATAATTTATACGTTTCTGCAAAAGATACATCGATGTGTGCTGGATTTTCAAGGCGAAGGTGGTGTTTAAATTGAAGACATTCCGATCTGAGCTGTTCGTTTCATCAGCGTGATAAAACTCAGCAAATTATTTCCGCCATATTTCCGCCCAATTATAAACGCCATATTGTTCTATTTTTTGTTTTTTCAAAAATTACAAAAATTGATTTTTTTACTTTGTCTCTCATGTTATTAATATTTATATTAAAGACAATTTGTTCACATTATTACATTTCTGAATGCTGCGAGCTTTAAATAATGTCATAAAGTTTCCCGAAAACTCTGTGAAAACTAGCTCATAACTCGGCTTTTTCAGAAACGCTCAAACACGCACAACAAGACGGCATGAAAAGTAGTACAAAGAATGTTTAGATAGGGAATACAAATGCCACGTTTCGCCGTTCTGCAATTTACTATCAACTATAGTTTTGATGTCTAATTGCATTTTTTCCATTTCCATTTTTGTAATTTCTCACTGTTTTTTATTACAATCTGTTTCGAAAACACATCGTGGCCTTTCTGAATTCAAAAATGTCGATCTTCTTCCATGATCTTGTTCCATCCGCTGGGATCGTTCGATGTACATCTGAATTTTGCTCGGAAGAAATCGAAATCCGACAAAGGAAATTTCTTGTACAATGAAGTATCTTCCAGATGAGAACTAATTTCTGACTCTGGCTTCACTTTCGAGTTTTCTGGTTAATATATTCGATAAGGGCAGTGGAGTTTCTGGTAGTCCTTTATGAGTAGTATAATACACATAAAAGTGTCATTGGTACAATTTTCATAAGGTTATCTCTGAATTTTCGAAAATTTCAAATATTTAAATTTTTTGGGGACTTCCTACAACTAGAAAATTAAAAATAGAGATTTTTCCTTCAAATAAAATTTGTTGTCCATAATTTTTTTTTTCATTAATGTCATGTGCACTTTTTTGAAAGTTTTAGTAGTTTCGCGCAATATTGCGTGCAATTTGTGCAACTTTAAGAAATTACAAAAACAAGTGATATTGCTAAATGCACTCTATAAGATGACATAAACTCCATATTTCCCAATCCTTTTGTTTTTTCAAAAATTTCGAAAATATAATTTTATTGACTTAGCTCCAACGTCGGTAGTATTTATACTAGAGGTAATTTGCTCACATTACTATATTAATGAGTACATGTTATTTAAATAATGCCACGTAAAGTTTCTCGAAAACTCAATCGTTTTTTGTAAAAATGAGGTCAAAATTCCGCATTATCAGAAACATTTTCTCAAAAGCGGCTCCAATTTTTTTCTTCTGATTTTTCGAACAGATAGGGATATTACACTCTTTAATATGATAATTTCATCTCGGGGTATTTTTCGTTTTTTTTTTAAATTATTTTAAGATTTCTCACGCCGTTAATACGCACATTTCCAAGTGTGTATACGGAGTAATATTCGTAGTATAGAAAAGGTATGAAATTATACGGAAAATCGATTTCGAGATTTCAACGGAAATATACGTTCTAGGGTTCCCTGATACCAAAAACGTTTTTTGTTTTTCAAAACGACCGTCCGTTCTTTCGTCCATAGCACCTAAACTATACTTGCGATTTCCCCCCCCCCCCCCAAACTGGGTAACCCTCTCTCGATCTGGCCTGGGGCGAAGCTCTTCGATTTTGAAAAATATTAATTTTTGGAGGTACTTTACATGAAACCCCTGGAAATTTTCAAAATTTTTTTAAAAATGGCTCTAATTTTTTTCTTAAATTTCTTGTAAGAATTTAGTCAAAAACACTTATTAAGGAGGCTATTATCCGATTTTCAAGGATAACTCTAAATTTTCGAAAATTTTAAAAGTTTATGGGCGTCTTCTTACAACGACAAAATTGAAAATAGGGATATTTCCTTCATATAAAACTTGTTCTCCACAATGAACTCTTTCATTAAGGTTATATATACATTTTTTGAAAATTTTGGTTGTTTTCGCTCAACATTGTTGTGCGCGCGCCACCGACCAAAACAATAGAGTTCGAACGAAGTCAAGAAATATATGAAAAACTTTAAGAATATAATTTTCTGGACATTCTTGCCATGGGAAAAATCCCCGTACCATTTTGCAAGTCCTCATGTCATTACATATAGAAAACGGTAGTTTAAGTAATGGTTTCATTTGCAAAATTTATGCAATTAAATATTTGGGAAGCAAACGTCGCTGCTTCCTACGTTCACTAAAGGTAACATATATGTTATTTTGTAATTAAAAGCAATATGAAAGGAATATTATCGAAACATGATAAAGTAAAAGAGTCATTAATGGATCGGTTTTCGTAATTAAAAAATTCGCGAAAGTTAAATTTGTAAAAAGTGAAAATATGTAGTGATTAACGTGTAAAAGTTAAATACCACGAAATTTAAGAAGAAAAAATAATCTCTCAAAATGACATCAACGGTGAAATAAATTATACCAAGACGCTGGGCGGGGTGCAACTACCTATCAATGTATACATTTCATGTTGTATCATGTTGATCGCATATGATTCATTGCCCGTCTATAAAAAGAAGATCCGAATGCCGCTGGACATCCTTTGCTCCTCTTTGGCGTGTATTCCCACACTCCAGATGGCTCAGGGCATCAAAGTCTCCCAGTCCTTCTGACCGGGAGGTCCTAGGATCGAGTCCCGACGGTGACAGGATTTTCGATACTAGCTTATCAGCTAGGTCGAATTCACTCGTTTCTGAAGGAGAGTTCTGGCGGCCCACTACTCTGATCGGTAGTTTTCCGTGGTTTCTCCGATCAACACCAGGTGAATGCCGGAGCAGTACCCTAACCAAAGCGATTTACCTCTTCCTTGTTCTATCCTCTCCCCCTCACATATACACACAAACACGCACTACACAGGCACAAATGCCGGGGACGGGACGGAAGCTTAGAGCTTGTCTCGGCTGGGGCGGTGCCGCGCTAGTGGGAGATACCTGGTTGGGGAAAACCCCACTAGCCGACGATAGGTCGGCGCCGGATCAAGGAAAGATCACTGCTACCTACCGAGTAAAAACATACACTACACTTACGGGACTAATGACCCGTATCACACATTTCTAATCATTCTGCGGAACGTAAGTAAACCTATACACTTCGTACTTGGTTATAACAGGTCAGGCCACAAGGGTCGCTAGCCTCAAGTGTCTCCCGTTATATCGCCGAATGTTCTGAATTGCCTCTGTTGTATTTGGTGTATGCGAGTTTTAATCAGTCGCATAGCCTCAGGGGACGCTGAGATGCTGAGCATTACCACGTAAACTATTAATCAAAGAACCCAAAATATTATATTGAAAATCTCGCACGTGAACGAAACACGTTTTGTATTAATTTTAAGTGATTTCCAACGATTGAATTCGGCGCGTTGTTACAAGCTGGCCTCTGATTGCTTGGATGCTAAAATGCTTCTAGCGTCTGCCATGAAATAGCGACGCGCAATGACGCATGCGCAGGCGGCGAGATTTCCCCCTCCCCTCTTCACTCCTGACCAAGAGATTACTGAGTGATTGCGCTATAGCATATAGCACACGACTGAGAAAATGGGCTTACGAGCACGTTGCTCGTTTGTGCACGAAAGCGCAGCACACTTGAGTTTGTCAGTGAAATGTTTTTCTTGCTCACTCGTGATTCTAATTCTTAATATCTAAGAAGTTGAAGTTAAATATGTAAAATGTTATTTTAGTCCGAAATTTACAAATTCACTAGTGATTTCATTGCCAATCGATGAGAATTAAAGCTAAGCGATTGCATGATTTGCTTTCGCCTCCTGCTTGAAGTCTCCTGACGTAAATCTATAAGTATTGAAGTATTATAATTTTTTTTTCGATACCATAGATTCCAGAGAACATAAAAGATAATGATGCCTTCAGTTCGCGACAATGATGAGCATCCCCAAACGCGAGAGCTACGCCACTGGTTTTAATATCCCGTGAAGAGGTCGTTGACCGGCAGGTGTTTGAGAGAAGATAACATATTTTTCCCAGATGATTTGAGAGATCGTAGACGAGATTGTACGGGTCAAACATGCTTAGCATTATTACAAAAGTAAGTCGAGCCATCAAGCGATTTTCAACCTTACGTACAACTAGATCAGAGAGCCTTACGAGTCACGTTTATTAAAGGTAAAGTCTAATGTGGTTGCCACCAGGTTTCTGTAAACAAAGTGAGAACAGTAATAAAATATTGTATACTGATTTTGTAAATCGATGTAAGAAATTTTTCCTTTGGTTTGTTTAACTTGACTTAATGACGATAGATACTCCTGGATACCGGAACCAAGAGACCTGCAAACTAATTTTGTAAATAATTTAACTTTCCCGATATTTTCACAAAGGGAAAGTGAATGTATGCTTTTATGCTGAGTATGTTACATCTAAATAAGCCATCCTTCCCAGAGGCCCACGTAACCGTGAGGCGTGTTTCGCACAACCAAATAATTTTCTGAGTCCTGCTCTGGTCTCGTTTCTCTTCGTCTTTTCTTAGGTGTGATAAAGAGAGAGGGAGGTGATAAATAAGCACTTTGAGAGGGGTAACACCACGGTACTGTTACCATTTTTTTGTCTATGTCATAATTTTCTACGCCAATGGAACGTTTAAAAAAGCGCCTTTTTGTAGTCTTTTGGGCTGCAGATGCTTGTAGTATCTGTGCATCATCTTTTATTCGTAAGTGTCTTGTTGCTCCTCACTTCGGATTATTATTTGATTTGCTTCTTGTGGTCATATTAAAGACACAGTTCAGAAGGGTAATTTCCCCTGCAGTATTTGGGATTGTGTGTCCCTTTTTATTTCTTGACTACTACTTATGCGTTATAGAGAAAGAACTGCAATGTCGCTCGAAAAAACAGCCAATTTTCGGCAAAAAAAAAAAAAAAAAACTGGTATGGCCCGAGTCGCGGTGACGGAAAAGTGGATTAATCTTGTTCCTACGTAGTAAATTTCTTCCTCTGACAGGTTGCATAGTCCGAAAAATCGACCGACGGTAAAACGACTTGCGTCTGTGAACAACGCTAGCGGCTCGATATGTAAGCAGCATTGCCAGATGATTAAATGTATATCCCCTTACCAGCTTTCAAAAATCCTGACACACTAAAATGCGTGGTACCAATGTCAACTGATTTAAATTTTGAAATTGTTCTTATTATAACTACTATGTTTTAACGCGTACAGCAGGTTACTTCAACCTAACTCGATATCGATTAATTTTATATCGATAAACTAAATGGAAGAAATGGAACGTTCTATTCTTTTGTTACCATGGCGTCTGTTAGAAAAATGCCGTTATATGCTGCCCTCACTAAGCTTTAAGCAGACACTACATTCTCTAAGAAATGTGCTAGAATTATCTGGTTCCTTTAAATTGAAGTGGTACCGTATAGAATCTGTGTTGGCAGGACATATTATATCGCCAGTTTATTTCTCGTCTCGTAAGTTGTAGATGCATTAAACGAAATTTTGCTGTCATTTACACATGAAACAATGCACAAAACATAATTTTAAAACCATAAAAATAATGCAATCTTAACAGGCATTCGCTTAGTGTTAACATGAACTTACACTGCTAGAAAATTAAACTCCGTGATTATTCCACAAGCGCCACTTTGGCGGAAAATCGCTATTGTTGACAACGCTGTTGAATGTTATTATCAGTGTGCTCCCTCAGTTTATGAATGGTTTGTGGTTGCGATGGTAGTAGTGGTAAACACATATTCAGCTTACTCAAGCCAAGTGATTCTGTTATTAGTGATGGAGAAAAATAGTGAGAAAAGTGAAATGTTTCCCAGATACTTTACCCGAGCAATGGAGTTGCCACTCTACTGTAATTGTTCTGCGACTTTCGCAAGTCAGCCCCTGGCAAGTTGTTGACGGTTTCACCCAATCATGAATTGTCAACAACTGATACTCGCATCAATCGCAGTATACAACGCTTACAGCCACCTTTCAGCAAAAAGAGGATTGTTGTTCCTTGAATATATACAGGCCTGTCGCGCACTGTTTTGCCGCCCTGGTGCAAGTACATTTTGCAGCTTGCTCAAGCAATAAAATCCAGTATTTTAACAGTAAAAAAGTTTAAAGTATTATCATAGATTTATTTATTAAATAATATCTAAGTAAAATATAAAATTATATTCAATTACCAAGAGTATACAAAAATACAATAATATACAATTTTGCAAAGGACCTTTTTGAACTTTCAAACTTGCAAATTTTTTAAGATACTCTCTAAATCAATATTGTTGCAGATTTCACTTGCAATTTTATTATTGCTGGATCTTTTAATTTTCCTTTTGACATCATTGATCGTAGGAAATTTTTAATTTTGAAAATGACCAATCTCTGGTGGCTATTGTAACCGGCAAAGTTAATAAAATGTCTAATATTACGGTAATATTAGGGAATGATCCAGTTAGTTTATTTTGATATATAAATTCGAATACTTCAATTGATGAGGATTTTGATTTGAAAATATATTATATATCAGCAAGTCGTATTGCTTTTTTTTTATCTTCTAGACTATCTGTATCAGTTTCATCGGTGAGTTTTACATGCAACCTTTTAATATGTCTGATTTCCTTATTTCTGCTAGTTTGTTCAAGTCAATATAAAAAGTTAAACGCATCACTGCTCTTTAAGCAATTAACGTTTCCTCTATAAATGGAAGTAGTGTCAATATTACGAAGGTCAGCCAATCTGACAATGCGTACTACTTTTTCTACTTAAATAAAATCAGTTAAGTGAAAAATTTTAATTTGGCCATCTTCCTCAAACCTTCTACAATCCACCTCAGTAGTAACGTTCAGTGACAAGTGACAGCACAACAGCAGGATAGCCACTTTGGGGAATTTTGTCCCCAAACTGGGGATTTTGTTTCGTTGTGGGGAACGCAACTGGAGGAGGACATGTTTGTGAATTTTTTGAAGAAATTATTTTCATTCGGAGTCGAGATAAAAATATTACTCTTAATAATTATGAATAAAATGGTCATGCGGAAGAGCAGGCTAAATGGCCTGAGCCTCGCCTTCAATAAAGACATTAATTTAATTTATTTAAAAAATATTAGGCATTATTCTCTCATTTTTTATGTATGAAAAAGGGGCAGATAAAAGGCATAGAGAAAGAAAAATATGACAAAAATGATGATAATATATCGGTTCGAAAAGCTTGAAGCTTGAGCTGAATTGAAAGACCTAAAAATGCAGTAGTTCCTTTATTTTCTATGGAGTACAGAGCTGTATATTTGAAATGGAAAACTGCATTGAAATGTTTTTTTCATTTACTATTAATTTGTTATTATGGAACCAATTTGAAATATTTGATATTGTACTACTTACGGTTTCTTTATTGCAAAGAATATTCGTATCATCCGCAAAGTGAACTGTTCCATTTCTAATCGTCGAGGGCATATCGTTTATGTATAGTAGGAAGAGAATCGATCCCTGAGGGACTCCACATGCAATTGACAAAGGATCGGAATGGTGTGTACATTATTCCAGTAAGGTATTTCTACTCTCTGAGAACGAACATAAGCAATCTAGAGCAATACCACGAATTTTTAATTAGTTATACTTAATTATCAGGAATTATTTAATATATAATACATGCGCCGTTGCCATACAACACTACATTTAAGTTTGAAATGTTATTCCAAGAAATTACATTCTTGGACGGCGACATGCATGGGATAAGCTAAGGAAGCTTTATTTACATGTTGCATTTAATGTTACAATATCTTTACGTTCAATAAACAATGTAATTCGGTGACAGGTAGAGCTGGCAACACAAGGGAAGAGTGAAGGTTCAGTTTTCGTATCCTTGAGCATATTTTTCCTCCATTTGTTCGTTTGCAGTTGACTAACTTGTACATGGCTACGGCGCTTTCTTTCGTGTTGTCTTCGTCCGACGAAAATTGACGCGCAACGAGCAATAATTGAAATTAGGGAGTGCAGAGCTATGTGCTCTTCTGTAAAATACTTTTTTATAAACATTACATTGAATTTAGTTTATATGTGATAAGTATTATGTTTGTTTTAAAATCGAGCCTTAAATGTGAGATGCGTACTGGTTGGGGTGCACGTGTTTCAGGCTCCTGCTTTGTACGGTGGTGAGCTGTGTTCGAGAGCGTTTCGTGGTTCCGTGCTGTGCTTTTTATATTTATTTTTTTATATAATTGTGATACGGTTGTGAACCATGAGAAACCACAGTGGGCGCAAACAGCATCCTCCTTGTTCACGCCAGCGACAAGAAGATATATTCGTCGCGAGGAAAATAGAGGAAGTGCAAAGGGACGGAAGACTTGAAGCAGGATCTGTTTTTAAGCTCATATTGGAACTGCTAAATCTGTGCAAAAATTTAATTCTAAATTAAGCTTTTATATTATTATTATGTAACAATTCCACCCCATTGGTCAAAGTGATAAAAATACTTGTGAAGTTACATTTAGTTTTCAAACCCATCCCATTAATTCATTTAACATCATCGAGATATGCTCTATTGATAATTAAGTATTTAAAATAGATATTCATTTGAAAGCGGATGATTGTAAAGGAAACAACTCTGAAGAAATTTAGTAACGCCTTTAGCTGTGGATGCAAGAATACAAGTAAAATATCGCGTACTAGATACTAGATAAAGGAATGCATTGACATGCAGAATGTAAGTGACATGTAAAACAATTATTAAGTCACTTTTGAGTTATGAGAGTATAGTACTAAGTAGTGAGAGTCGGGGTGTTATAAATAAACCACCCTCTTCACTACAAAAACGCATGAGCCATTCGCTGTGAAACGCCCAGAAAAGGTATTGAACGTCCCCTGAAAAATCATTTTTCTTTCTACTTACATTCGTGGCAGTTTTCTTTTACTGAATATGAGAGCATGTTAAGACATTTTTCCACATACGTAATTGAATTTCAATATCTCCCGGACTCGCGTAGGTACATATACGAATTCAGTGAAACTCTTAGACTTCTGTATGTCTTCACGGGAGCCGTAAACAAACACTTCACGAAGAGCTGCCGCGGCGAAGAAATACTTCTATGTACGTGATGTTCACTTGTTTAGCGAACTGTCAGTTTGGCTCATTCAAAATGATATAAAAATCGCTCTATACCTAAGCCAATGTACAGTATTGGATGGCCTCCAGTTCTTGATGTTCAATTTAATTGTGAAATTACCCTTGCTTATTGTCCGATTTTCTTAAGGATGGGATGATTTGACAGCTAGTGCTGGCAACACAACTGACGATTCTGTGGTCTTTAATGTCCTTGAACTTATTAGACTCTCCTTCCTCCATTCGTTCGTTTGCAGTTGGCTAACTTGTAATTAGTTACGACGCTCCCTGGCTGTGATGTCCTCGTCCGACGAAAATATAGTGCGCCACGAGAAATAATTGAAATTAGGAAGTGCAGAGCTTTGTGCTCTTCTGTACAAAATATTTATTTTTATAAAAATTACATTGAATTTAGTTTTTATGTGATAAGTATTATGTTAGTTTTAAAATCGAGTCTTGAATGTGAGATGCGTACTCGTGAGGGTGCACGTGTTTACTTCTCTGAAGTACACGTGATGTTCACTTGTTTTGCGAACTGTCACTTTATCCCATTCTTAAGAAAATCGTTCTATATCTGAATGTGCTGCAAATATTACTGCTGTTGAGATTTATTCACATTTGTTTCTTTTGTTGTAGTAAGAAAAGGCCTTTCTGTTCTGACTTTCGAAATAATCGTATATATGCACTGCAGAAGATTTGTTTAAATGTTTCGACTTTTTCAAGTGATAGCGAAAGTGAAGATACTGCTATGTTATCTTACAAAACCGTTCACAATAATGCGAGAAAGTATGTGTTGTAGAACTTCTAGTTTAAAACTAGGATAACTATGCACTCTGAGGAAAATTGTCATAAAATTAAAAAAGAATATAAATTATTATTATTATTATTTTAAAATATATACATTTGTTTTGTAAACATGCAGAAATACAAGGAAAGATATAAAAAATACATCAATGAATACAAAACTTGGGAAGATAGTGTTGTTTAACAAATAAGTACTTTTACTTTTCAGTCTTTTTCACTTTAAAATATAAGCTTAAAAATAATATTCATTTTGATATCCATTTACTTGGCTCCTTTGATAAGATTTATAAAAACTTCGATGATGTACAAAACAGTCACCTGAAAAATACATAATGCAAGTCGGTTAAATTATAGCCATCTAAAATCAGACTGAAAAACAAAACTTAAAAAATTAAAAGCATTACCTGTAAGTGAACTGATGATACTGTCAGTAAGATATCCAAAAGGAGTATAACAATACAAAACACCAACCAAAATTCCAGCTAAATGTCCCATAAAGGATGCGCCAGGGACTAATATGTGGATCATAATAAGTTCCAACCAGGCAGCAAGGCGTGTAGGAACAACAAATCCTCCTACACTGGCATTCCCAAATGGTTCTTCACCTGATGTTACAACTTTCAGAGCAAATATGACTCCTGCAAATACACATTTCAAAGAAAAATATAAATGGAGATTAACGCCGAAGTTTTAAAACTATAGTACTGACTTGTGCAGTTCATCAACAATTTTTTCCCTCTGATAGAACAAAACTCAAGACTCAGACAGAAATGGCGTAGGGCGCATTTTTGCATTCCAATTTTTTGAAAATTGCAAAGTTCAAACTTTTTTGCGTTATCATACAACTACAATAATGAAGACAGACGTAAGAAGAGAAAGGATTGTAATCGTGCGCCGGAAAACTGCGAATTTTCGACACAAAAACTTATTGCCGGGCCCTAGGCCCTAAGGAAAAAGTTGATAAATCCAGTTGCTAAATACAGAAAAAAATCCTCTCACACGTTCTATAACCAGAATCCATGTTTTGTGCGTCCTTCATACCGAAAAACGGAATGTCGGCACAACGTCTGTCCGCCCGTCTGTGCACAACGTTCTGTGCAAACAATTCAGGCGATTTTCTCCAAAATTGATATTTCCCAATAGTCCTAGCTGATGTCGCGGACCCTGAAATTTGAAACCGATATTTTAACTTTGTAGGGTACTTTACATGAAGCCCAGAGAACATTTTCAAAATAAAAAAAAATCTTCAAATTTCTTTGATTAAATATTATTGTTCAATAAAGCAAAAGACGTTTACGAGAATGTGCAGGTCTCATTTTCGTTATCTCCGATTTGTCGAAAAATGAAAAAAACAAAAAATGTTAACTTCAAAATTAGAGAAAGATGTGTCTCAAAGATTCCTGGACAAAATAAGCTCTTCAAAAAAGGTCATGAACATTTTTTTGAGAAAAAAACGAGTAGAATTTTTGAGAAAAAAACTAGTAGTTTTTTTGCGATTGGAATTTACAAAAAAATCTCCATAGCCGCTCCAATTTTTTTCTTTAAATTTTCTCACTTGTGTAACTCGACTCTTATGAGTCGATAAAAAATATGGTGGTAGTCATATGATCGCGTTTTGCTCGGTTTTTCGAAAATTGCAAAAAACCTTTCTAAACTACAAAATTGAAGATAGAGATTTTTTATCACACAAAGTCTGTTGTACAAAATTCTTCAAAAAAGGTCATGTAGAATTTTTTGAAAAAAGAAAAAGAGTTGTCTTGGGGTATTTTACGTGTTTTCAAATGTTTGAAATGTACAAAAATTCCCAAAATCCGCTCCAAATCTTTTCTTTACATTTTCTCCACATACGTAATAAGGAACGACGAGAAATTTAGCGCCATCATTATCGGGTATTGCTCGTTTTTTCCAAACTTGCAAAAATCTCTCAAAAACTACAAAATTGAAAGTAGAGATTTTGCTTCAGACAAAGTCTGTGTTACAAAATTTGCTCTTTGAAATACCGTGAGATATTCCATCGTGAAGAAAATACCTCGCGCCCCAAGAAATAAAAAAAAACTAAATATAGTTGTTTTATGACACTTTATAGAATGGGTTCCAATTACATTATTAATAATAGCCTCCAATTTTGAGAAAAAAATTGCGAGTGTCTTACGGAAAAAAAACCTTAAATTTTCGAAAAATTGTACATGACGTTATTTCAAAATTTATCTTTAAAAAAAATATTTTATTATATTAAAGATTAAAAATTAAATTATGTTAAATTTAATTCTATTTTTCATATTTTAGTTGAAGGGAAAAAAACGAATTTTTTTTTCTTTTTCTCGCTTTTTAAATCAGAGATTTAAACGAAAATGAGACTTGCATCGTTCTATTAAACGTCTTTTACATTATCCAACAACAAAATTTGATTAAAAAAGATGGACCTGTTTTCTGAAAATGTCCCAGGGGTTTCATGTAAAGTACTACCAAAATCAAAATATCGATTTCAAGGGACCGCAACATTAGTCAGATCGATTGGAGAATATCAATTTTGAGTAACCGTTTTTGTCGTCAATCGACTTTTCGGTATCAAGGACCCACAAAACATGGATTCTGACCACAGCACTTGTTAGAAGATTTTTTCTAACTTTAGCGACGGGATTTATCCACATTATCACGACTTGAGCCCTGAAATAAGTTTTTCTACCGATAATTCGCTCTTTTTCATGCAGTAGTGCGTAACTTTCTCTCTACTGCATAAGCGGTAACGTAAGTAATATACGTACGTAAACGAGAATGTAACTAGTGGTGCTACAGAATGTCACAGACTTTCTCAAACTAGTTAGTTTTATAACTCGTTTTGATCTTTTCGGTCTTACACCATCCTCTTGCCAACTGCCTTCTATCAAACCCAAAGTATATTTCTTGAAATTTTCGGTTTTCTAATGGTAGAACCGATGTATTACTTAAAGAATATTAAAGAGTAAAATCTCATCCTATATGCAAATTTTTGTTGAAAAATTTGGAGTAGTTTTTAAGAAAAAAACGTTTAAGCGTCACTGTAATGCGACATTTTGAGCTCTTTTTCACAGAAAGAAATTGTTTTCGGAAAACGCAATTGGAAATCATAAATGCACAAATGTTCACAAATCGGTGGAAATACGGGTGGTGTATTACATTTCCGTAATTTTTGAAAAAACAAAAAATTCAACACAGTCACTTATGTCATTTCAAATCGTGTAATTTGCACTATCCGTGCGAAAAGTTAAAAACAAATTTGGAGCAGTTTTGGAGAAACTCTTGTTTTTCATATTCTTTAATATAGCACATATCGCAGGTAATATTGCTCCAAAACTACTATAATTTTCAAAAAAAAGTACGTGACCTTATTGTGCGAACTTATGGAGAACTAAATTTCATTCTAAGGACACATCACAATCGTCAATTTTGTAGTTGTAGGAACACGTCGAAAAAAACACTTGCAATTTTCGAAAATTCAGAGTTAACAGTGAAAAGTGAACCTTCACCACCGTTATCACTGCATTTTACTCTATTCTTGCAAGAAATTTAAAGGAGCCATTTTTGAGAAATTTTGAAAACGTCCCAGGGGTTTCATGTAAAATACCCCCAAAAATTAATGTATGTTTTCCAAAAGCGCTGAGCTTTTGAGTGAGGCCAGATATACAGAAATTAATTCAGTTTGGAGAAAATCCAACATTTAGTTTAGGCGCTAGTGTTGATCACATTCAGACAGACGGTGGGACGTATTGAATAAAAACACTTTTCGGAATCAGGGGACCCCACAACTTGTATTTCCGTTGAAATCACATCAAATTTCTGCAGCATTACATAATGTTCTCTAAATTACGTATAATACTTCGCATATACGTGAAACTAACGAAGTGCCATACATTATTTTGCTTCATCTATTACATTTCTAACATCTTTTTCCCTGGAACGTGAAGATTCATGAAATTGAACCTGATGATGGGTATTAAAAACGCGCATTTAGCTTATTGTTTACATTAGATTTAAAGTATGTTAATGGAAGTGTAACAAATCTATGGGTAATTCCACGCCAACTCCACATTGCATCACACCAACCCATCTCAGATCGAAAAATTAAAGTTATTTTCTTATTTCTTATGCCAAGATAAGCCCAAATTTAAATTTTCAACCATTTCTGATAAAAATAGCGTTTGTGAGAACAATTATCGATTTTTTGCGATTTTCAAGCATTTTACAGCATCTTTTTATAATTATCCATTATTTCGATATTTTTTAATGAAAAAATATGTTTAAACTACTATTTTTATAGGAAATTTTCCGCAGAATTCGAATCTGTTAATGAAAATATTGAATTTTTTTCTTAATATGACAAAAATTGAAATTTATGATTTTTATTACTTTATTTTCAAAAATTAATTTTAGTATTACAGTACAATTAAAAAGTTAGTTTCTTATGCTTAAAGTACGTGAAAATAAGTGTACATTACGGTACAGGAAAATTTTTTTGGGGGAAATAGTGTTTAAAAGAGTTAAACGCAAGAAATACAATAAAATCTCTTTTCTAAATGTGTTTTATCATTTTTAAATAACCTGTTAGTATTTTCTACTACTTTTAGACTGTTTGGATGACTTCGGTGGTGTAAAACAGTTTTTAATAAAATGTGCGTCCTGAACTTTTTTGGGAAATACGTTTTACATGAGTTAAAATTTTAAAAAATCGTGAAAAATTAATCGATTTTTATCGTTATATCGGAAGAAAATACCTCTCTTCATGATACTGTACGAAATTGAAAGAAATACTCATTACGCCATAGAAAAAGTAAAAAAATGTTGGAGAATAGGGGCCTATGAACGTATTAAACATTTAAATTATACATGGCTATGTTCAGAATCTGGCGCGTGATCGCAAGATAATTTCAAATATAGGGGCCCTGAGCAGTGTTTCTAACTGCAGGAATGTGTACTGTGTGTGTCTCACTAATCTTAATCAAACCGAAGGAGACGTGAATGGAGGGGCGTTCCCGTAGTTAGAAACACTGGCCCTGAGCCCTGAGTGCTGTACTTGCCACTCTGCTGACAAAGAACATTTCCATGCCACAAGGAGGTTAAGCTTTAATAATAATTTCAAAATAAGTTCTGAGTAAAACATGATGTTTTAAAACATGATGTTCAAATTGTTCATATTTTTCAAAATAAAATTGTTAATTATATAAAGGAAAATATTCCAAACGTGCAAAAAATTAACTATTTCAGCGATGGATGTCCAGGACAATACAAAAATTGTTATAACTTATTACATCTCTGTAGACATACAAAATTGTATAGTATTGATGCTACCTGGACATTTTTTGCTACCTCTCATGGGAAAACGGAGAACGATGGAGTGGGTGCAACTGTTAAGAGAGAGGCAACAAAAGAAAGCTTGCGTAGACGTCGTCAAAATCAAATCACAGATATTGACAAATTATTAGAATTTTGTAAAGCACATATTAAAAACATCCATTGTGAAATTATTAGAAAAGCTGAAGTCGATGAATATCGGAATCGAAACAAAACTGAAAAAGTATTTACAATTCCGGGTACTCGCAATTTGCATGAATTTGTTCCTTACTCTGAGCATATTATTCAATGTAAAACAATATGTACTCAAGAACACTGTTCTTTGGTGTTTGATTTAATTAATAACAAGAAAATGAAATAAAATAAAAGATTAATTTTAATAATTTTATAAATAACAATGTTTTATTATTCAACTAAAAATTGTAATAAATGAAAACTTTTATCAAAAAGTTTTTAAGTGCCTATTCATAAATTTGTTTGTACTATTTATAATTTAATCTGCTTTAACAATAATAATCGATTAATTATTCACGATTTTTTAAAATTTTAACTCATGTAAAACGTATTTCCCAAAAAAGTTCAGGATGCACATTTTATTAAAAACTGTTTTACACCACCGAAGTCATCCAAACAGTCTAAAAGTAGTAGAAAATACTAACAGGTTATTTAAAAATGATAAAACACATTTAGAAAAGAGATTTTATTGTATTTCTTGCGTTTAACTCTTTTAAACACTATTTCCCCCAAAAAAAATTCCTGTACCGTAATGTACACTTATTTTCACGTACTTTAAGCATAAGAAACTAACTTTTTAATTGTACTGTAATACTAAAATTAATTTTTGAAAATAAAGTAATAAAAATCATAAATTTCAATTTTTGTCATATTAAGAAAAAAATTCAATATTTTCATTAACAGATTCGAATTCTGCGGAAAATTTCCTATAAAAATAGTAGTTTAAACATATTTTTTCATTAAAAAATATCGAAATAATGGATAATTATAAAAAGATGCTGTAAAATGCTTGAAAATCGCGAAAAATCGATAATTGTTCTCACAAACGCTATTTACATCAGAAATGGTTGAAAATTTAAATTTGGGCTTATCTTGGCATAAGAAATAAGAAAATAACTTTAATTTTTCGATCTGAGATGGGTTGGTGTGATGCAATGTGGAGTTGGCGTGGAATTACCCCTATACTAATAAAACTGGATTCAACAACATGAAATCGACAAGGATTCCACAAAACCGAGTGTATGAGTAGCTACGAAATATTTACAGGGCCCTTCTTCAGGATTTGTCGCAGTGTCCTTGCAACGTTTGGTAATTAACATAACACAAATGCAGAAAATAAATAATTTACATAATAAGGTGGTAGATGCACCATGATCATTATTTTTCGCGTAACACTAAGAGACAGGTTCCTAATATATTCTGCCAGAGGCGGTGCGGTAGAACCGTGTACCCGATATCCATGACAAAAGGCATACCTATTTGATTTCTCACATACAATACTTTGTGCTGTTAATTTTGTTGTAACTCGACTAAATGGCGCTATAGCACAAGATGGATTTAATTTTAATTCAATTCCCATTCAAACTGAGCTCCAGCTGGACTTCATTGTTGTTAGGCGTTGCCGTCTGAGGCAGTGCGAGACGGACGACAGGGCAGGCGAATGGAGAGAAAGCGAAGCCGGATGCACGGGGAGACAGACGGCGAATGTTTTGCCGTCAATTAGTTTATCAAGAACCCACAAAACTGACATTCTGGCTACACCATGTGTTAGAGGATTTTTTCTTATTTCAGCAACTGGATTATTCCACTTTTCTCGGTCCAGCAATGGATTTTTTCTGCCGAAAATCCGCCATTTTTTCGCGCAACATTACATATGTTTTACTGTTACATAAACACTGTGTATATACGTATGTATACTGGAAAGTAAAAATATATCAGAATACTTGCATTCGAACTGAGGTATATTGTTTAGAAAGCAGTTCTATGCGTGAGAAAAAAATTAAAGAAAGACGCAAGGATAATTGCAGTGTAAATTAAACATCCACAACTTACGGCCATAAAATTTATCGTGTTACGAATTCATACCTAACTATGGTATCATTAACACGTCCATCTGATGCATAATCTGTATACATTTGCGGATTGATTGAAAGAAAATGCATTGATATATTGAGAATATAAATTGAAGAATAGAGTAAAAGTCGAATTAATCTTTGGATTTACAATAGAAAATTATACGTGAAATAACATTAAATATGAATGCATTCAAAATAACAAATTAATTACCTTAAATGTTTTATTTTCTCATCATTTCAAAAAATGTTTAAATATAATGTTAACGTTAATCCTAAAGACGTAGTATCTGGCAAATAATTTCTCTGTTCTGCAGCATAATAAGCCAAAATACAAAGAATTGTACTTGACCGTTTTTAAAGAGCTTATTTTTAGCAACAGACTTTGTCTAAGACAAAAATTTATAGCTCCAATTTTGAAGTATTAAATTTGTTTTTCCAATTTTAGAAAAATTGGGGATGTCAACGAAAATGAGATCTACACTATTCTCTTAAACGTCCTTTGCACTAATCAACAACAAAATTTAATCAATTTCGAACCATTTTTTTGAAAATTTTTAAAATGTCCCATGGGTTTCATGTAAAGTACCACACGGAATTAAAATATTTGTTTCAATTTCCTGGGTCCGCGACATCAGCTAGAACGATTGGGGAGAAAATCGAGGAACGAATTTTCGAGAAAATCGGCAGAACGGTTTATGCGCTAGCATTGTGCACAGGTGGACGGACACGTTTTGCCGTCAATCGATTTTTCGGTATCATGGACCTACTAAACGTGGTTTCTGGCTACACAACGTGTTGGAGGATTTTCTCCCTATATTTAGCAACTGGATTTATCCACTTTTTCCTTACCAGAGCGCGGCAATAAGAGTTTTGTGTCGAAAACTTTCCGTTTGCCGGCGCACGATTACAATACTTTCTCCTTTTAAGTTAGTAAGTGCGAGAAAGTAATAAATGTGATCAATTATAAAAAAGGGTTTTGCAGAAAAGAGCCAGATAAACACTTCAGATTCTCCAACTAAAAGCAAAATAGTTGCCATAATCGCCTTCTCTCAGATAATCCTGTAAATGGGGTCTCTCGTAAGAAGCTAAAAAACTTGCAGGGAGATTCGTCATTTCCAAGTACCTCTGCTAGAGAGCTAGCAAGGTGGTGCCTTTGGCGGCTATCCCTTACCATAGAACAGTGCAGGAGCGCAAGCTCCACAGTAAGATCTGCCGTTTAGCAACTATCGAAAGTAGGGGGTGGGTAACCGCGGAGAAGACAGTCATGGGAGAATTGGCAGTGTCAGAAGAATCCGATCGCGTGTCAGAATAATCTCCTCGCGCCTAATGCCACGAGATGAAGACCACCACTTTATGGAATTCTTGATTCTCGTGAGAGTAAAATCTAAGCTCTGCCACTCTGTCATGCACTGAGAATTGACCGTTTGATAAACAGCTTGTTATCACTTGTTAGGACTGTGAGGATGTCTACCTCGGTTTTCTTTGTGGCGAACTTTGCTGCCTGGTCAATAATTTCGTTCCCTATTATCTCAACGTGGTCACGGATCCAACAAAAAAACAAATTATAACGACGCACCAATAAATTATGTATTTGGTGTTGGATGATCATCGTAAGAGGGCCACAAAAAAAGAAGCCAGGGATAGATTCGAGCAAGCTTCTCAATTACTCCAGAATACTGCTTAATTTAATGTCATTTATTCAGCGAACTAAAGTGCCTCCAATATATTTTTCTGTTGTATAAGGGCAGCACGAAAAGTCTATCTGAAGACTCCGCGAGGCACTAAGACAGTAGAAAGCACACCCTACTTTACCATTTTGGGGAAGAACCATCAGTGTTATGAAGTTATAGCCGGGATACATGATTTCGTCTCTTGACATTCCGCCAGAAATGTGCTGGGGGTGTTGAGGATTAGGGGAAGTTCGATAATCTCAAGTCTATTTTACGCCAGAGAAGCTTCCAAGGGGGAACAAGACTCCCGAGGGGGGGGGTCACAGAAGTGCATGCAACTGGATTTTAGGATGGAGAACTTGAATCCACTTTTATCGTTCCATTCTTGCAGTTTGTTGAGGTTAAGCTGCAATTGCCTCTCAATAACTTGCATGCTCTTTGAGCAGAATATGGCAAAATCGTCAACGAAGAGCGATGCTTCCACAGGTTCTCGATTTACTGATGCGATACTATAGATACAAATGGCAAACAGAGTGACATTCAGAATTGATCCCTGAGGTACACCGTTTTCTAATAGACGGCTTCAGGATAACCAGACGTGTCACCCAGGCGAACGCGGATAGATCTTCACGAAAGAAAATCTACTAGAAACAAAGGGGACCGTCCCCTAAGAGTTCAAGACTGCAATGCAACGAAGAATTCCGCACCTCCAGGGGGAGTCGAACGCTTTCTCTATATCGTAAAAAATTGCTACCAGGTGTTTTAGTACGAAAAAGTTGAGATTGTGTGGCAAAGGGAGAATAAGTGGTTTATGGTTAACCTATGAGTCCTGAAACCACATTGAAAAGGTGTAAATATACTCCTTTGCTCCAGGAGCCGAACCAGATGTTTGCCATTCGCTCTAAAAGCTGACACACACAGCTTGTGAGCGAGATAGCTTCAGGACATTGTTCTATCTTTTCCTTCTTTAAGGATTGGAATTAGAATGGCTTCACGCATAATTCTTGGTAAGAAATGTTCATCGCAAATCAGGTTGAAAATGCAAAGGAAAAAAGAACAAGCGTTTGTGGTAGAGAGTTAAACATTTGATTATGTATCTGGTCTGGTCCTGGAGCAGAATCTTTTGCACAAGCGAGGACACAAGAAAATTCATCCACGGAGAAAGCACTGTTACCTTCCTCCACGCGACTCGAGAAATCTAATCTGCAGTTCTCCATTATTCTTTTGGTGTTCAGAAAGGAGGGCAGTGTGTAGGGTGCTGAAGATATGCTCGTAGTGAGAGGCCAATTCTTCAACAATGTCTTCTGGTGAGGTGAGAATATTTCCATTTATCAGAAACCCTGAGACAGACGCCGGAAGGCTCTCCCACCGATCTGTCGAACCTTTCGCCACACTACTTTAGGGGGCGTACGGCACGAGAGTGTTGAAATATAAGCTCTCCAGGATGCGGCCTCACTTTCCCATATGGCCAGGCTAGCCCAGGCTCGGGCTCTTTTACAATTCTTAAGAATATCAACGGTTGGGAATCTACTAATCTTTGTCAATGCCCGTTTCCGATCACGCACCACGGTGACGCAGACGCTATTCCACCATAGAACGGAAGGATGTCGTGGGTGACCCGAGGACTTCGGGATGGTAAATGAGGCTGCATGAAGAACAGCATCAGTAAAATGGGCTTCCAAGCATAGATATTGTTTGGGCACTTTTCCGGTATGCGTTTTTCTTTCTGGAATGTTTCCCACTCAGGTCGGTGGGTTAGCCAGCGAGGACGAGGCAACGATTCTGCCGGGAATATCCAAATTTACCAGAATGGGGAAGCGTTCACTGAAATGCAGGTCATCAAGGTCAGTCAAAGGTGGTATAGAGAGATGGATTGCAGAGAACCAGATCGACGGACGAGAAAGTGCTTGAAGCCACGGAAAAATGGGCGCTTTCGGCAGTATTCAGAACAATTATGTTCTGGTTGTCAATATTTTCAAGTATAATGCCAGTCAGGCAGGTCCTTGTGCCACCCCAAGCGGGATTGTAGACAATAAAGTCTCCCAAAATAAGAAAAGGGACGGGCAAACACATTAAGTGCTTGTTGACACGTCACTTCAAACTCATCTTCACGTTCATATTGACTTTGTCAGGAGGAATGTATGTTGCACATCGATACCAAAAAGGACGGTAGGTGTACCCAAACGTGTACAGTTTGAAAATTCGTTCGAACGTTTCTCAGTGGACAGGAAGTCGGATAAGTACCGCGACACCATCATGAGCACAGAGTCCGTCATCTTCATCAAACCGCTAGCTGTTAAAACTGCGAAGTCAGGATGATTGGGAAAAGTTTCCTGAAGATGGTCTATGAAGATAAATTATCAATCTCAATTCTTCTGAATGTGCACGAAAGCCGTTTAAATGCCATTAGAATTATTGTATGGAAATACTTCCTTGGCTTTTTTTCCCTTTTTCACCTCCTGAAAAGTTGTAGAGAAACTCTCGTGGTGCTCGTTAACAGCAGTCATCCTAACTTGCTGGAGATGGTCGCCTGTGTCATGAAGATTTCCCTTTTTTCGCCACAGGCGACCAAAATATACAGGGACTGAAGATTCGAGTCTCGGAAGTAGGAAGTTGACGTGTCTTCCATAAAGAATATTTGTTCTGAAGCGATATCTGACAGGAATCTATTTCCTTAAGGTGATCAGTAGAAGTGATCTGTGGCTGGTGGAGCTTTTGGCTAGGCTTTTAAAACTTTGTATTATTATCTTTCCACCTTTGATGCACGCCGTATTTTCAGGGCAGCCTATAGGCGTCGCCTAATAACTGAGTGCGCTAGAGCAGGAGCACGTTGTGTATGACAACTTGCTGTTACCACTGAGACTTCGTCTTTAAGGTACTGGAGACCGATCGTGACAGGTCAACTGACTTTCTAGCCTGGTGCCGACGTTTGGCCTCAGGGAAGGAAACCTTTGATTGACAGCTGTGACAATTGACACAGTGCGGTGGTGTAGCGCACGGATGAGGGTCGTGCACTGATTCACCGCACTTCCCACTCACTGGGCATAGCGACACATCGTTGCTGGGTATCCCCAAACCTTTGACTCTGACAAAACAGTGCAATGGATTTGGTACTCACTGTCACACATGGAGGTTGTAGAAACAACAACTGATCCTTTCCGGGAGGGACGGAGGATCAAACGTAAAGATTTAGGGTCGAAGTAAGGATCACTTTCCCCTGATCTTTCCTTTTGATCTTATACATTTCAGTCACACCCTGACTCTTGAAAAAAGTAATTATTTCATTTTCGTAAGTAAAGTCTTCGTGGTTTAGTACCCCTTTGCACAGGTTTAAGTTTAGGTGCGAGGTGATTAATACCTGGAGGCCGGCAATCGGCTTGGATTTCAATAATTGATCGATTTGCTCGTCGGTTCGGGCTTCAAAACGAATCGCACCATTCCTGTCGCATGACCGCTTGGAGCTTCCCGTATATTTCCTCTATGGCCTGTGCCAGACGGTCAGCACTTACGTTTTTAAACGTTTTCTCTTCCTCAGTAAATGACATGAGAGAACGACGCTTTTTCGGTCTGTCATCTTTTGTAAAAAACTTTAAATCAATATTTGGTTCTCGATATCTCCTCTTCCTTGCGGCAAAGGGAGAGGGAGGTTTAGTATCCATGGAGATGGAAATGATTCATCCCCGTGCTCCCCATCTATCACGGAGACCAACAAGAGGACACTCCATCGGATCAGGGTTGCCTTGGAGATATAGTGAGAGAATGTCAGCACTGCCCTGCCGTGGATTCCCCCACTCGCCCCGGAGTTCAATACAATACCTAGTCCGAGTCGACTGATCGTGAGTGGGATAGCTCCCGACCGCCCGGCAAGAGTCCGAGGCCAAAGAAAGTGCTGGAAACCTACATGAAATGTTCTCCAAAATACGTAAACAACGTATTCCGCGGTGCAAAACAATGTAGCACACAGAGTAGTTGCGAAACAAACAGGTCCCTGAACTGCCAGGACACACATTCCCTCCCAGACGCCATGCACAGCAAACACATGGGTGGGTGTTCAGCATAGAGAAGACCAGTGAATTTTGCAATTTTCGAAAAATCGAAAATTTTGTACGGTTTTTAAGAAAAAATTGTTTAAAGAAAATAAAAATTGCCTGTTTGATACAAAATTTTGCAAAAAAGACTTTTTGAAAAATTGACCATGACATTTTTGGGTTTTTTCATACACACATTTAATTAAGAGAAAACTTGTATCTTCATAATTGAGGATGTAGGAAGATACCAAAAAAATTGATTTCTTTTCAATTTTCAAAAATTCAGGGTTTTCAACCAAATTGATACCTGCACCATTTTCTTAAACGTTCTTCATATTATCCAGCAACAAAATTTCATCAAAAACGAACTAGCAGTTTTTGAGGGGGAAAATGGTTAAACAAAATTGCCTATATTTCACGCAAAATTACGCGAAAAATACTCAAAATTTCGCAAAATTGTACATGACCTTATTTGAAAAATCTTTAAAGAACAGATTTCATTAAGGGAAAATCTCTATCATCGTAATTGAAATTGTAGGAAGACGCCGAAAAGTTTTCGAACTTTTGCAATTTTCGAAAAAGAATAATTTTATTAACTTTTTTGTTTGTTGAAATGTTTGAAAATATATATTTCATTATACGCGTTTTGTACTAGTGTAAAATAAATATTTATATAAATGTCAGCTGTTGTTCACTACATTTTTGTTTAAAACATATCCAGTTTTAAACGCGTGTTTTGGCTATTTTAAGTGAATGATTGCACGCATATTTTTTTACGTTTTTAATGATGTTCCGGGGCCCAGTCAGTGGCAGTTCGTGCTTAGGTTGCACAACTCCCAGATAATCGAAAAATCTCATAATATCTTAGAAATACACATTTACCTTTAAACGATTTTCAATATTCAAGATATTGCAGCAATATCGATGTTCATGAAATCACTTTGAAACCAAAGAGAGTCGCTGCTTGACGCTCTCTGCGAGGTCTGGTGCCTTGCCGGGTATTGCATCATGCTCTTGATTGTATTACTGGGTTAACAGCATTTACTCTTTGGCCCTTCGATTTAACACGAGGAACATAAGACATTTTGGTGATGCAACCAGGCGGATGGCACTGTCGATTGCTGCGAGGCGACGGAGGGAGTTTCAGGAGAATAATATTCTGTCTTTGACTCGCTGCAACGTGATATTATGAGTTTCGCTTGTAATTGAAAGTACACAAGTTCAGTCAATTATTGACAGCCTTTAATGCATTATTTATTATGTTCATTGTTTCACAATGTACACTTGATTTATTTGTGCACAGTTGGCCGTTCTGGGAAGAAGACCCTTTCTGCCTTCAACGGTGCATGCACATTTCTCTCTGGAGCAGTCTGCATTGCTGAACCCTGGAATACTCACTGCAGCCTGTAATACGGGTGGAGAGCCACGGAGAGCGCTGGTGGAATACGCGCGTATGTGTCGAAGGTTCTTTGTTACAAAATATTCCAGGGTAGTGACATTTTCAAAATAAAATTTTATTTGTGTGAAACGTGTCGAAGTAATAGTGCGTGTTGCAATGTTGCTGGAATCGAACTTCAGTGCCCTGTGGAAATCAAAGCCACAACCACGAGCGCGGGAAGTGTATAATATACCTAACGCGGACACGTCGGGTAAAATTATGTACGTAATGTTTCATTATATACTTATTTAACTTAGTTTTAATTAATTTGATTCGCTTAAATTTTTATTACATATTCGTATTTTGAATTTTGAAAATTACATTTCAGTCATTCGATGCAACCTCCAATCTTTTGGGTCACTGGCAGCCACTGGGTCTACTCATGACCAATAGTAGAGCATTTGGTGCGAAAACTAAATATTTTCCAAGATATTTTTTTAAAAAAATTTCATAAAATCAGGTTTTTCAACGAGCATGAGACCTACACCATTCGGGTGTTCTACTCTAAGACCTACATTTATTCGAAAAATGTTGTGCGCTTAAGAAAAATGGTTTAAAGAAAATAAAAATGGCCTATATGATGCAAAATTGAACATTTGAAAAAAATGAACATGAAAATTTTTGAGCTGTTTTTCATGCACACATTTCATTAAGAAAAAAACTTGTATTTTCATAATTGAGGGTGTAGGAAGACACCAAAAAAATTTGATTTTTTTCAATAAAATTCAGAGTTTTCAACCAATATAAGACCTACACCATTATTTTAAACGTCCTTCAGACTATCCACCAACAAAATTGTATCAAAAATGATGGAGCCGTTTTTGAGAAAAAATAATTTAAATACTTGTTTCATTCAAAAAATACTCAATTTTTCGAAATATTGTACATGACCATACTCCAAAATTCTATTTTAAAAAATGATTTTATGAAGGAAAAAAATTTATATCTTAATATTTTAGTCGTAGGAAGAAGCCGGGAAAAAAAATTATTTTTTTTAAATTTTCGAAAATCCGAATTTTTAACAAAAATGAGACTTGTGCCGTTCCCTGAAACGTCTTTTCATATACTACCCACCAACAACATTTAATTAAAAAACAAGGGCTTCAAGCGAAGTACCAAGATTGGGGAAAATCGGCTGTTAGCCGCTAGCGTTATTCAAAGACAGACGGACAGACACGTTTTGCCGTCAATCGACTTTTCGGTATCAAGGACCCATAAATTTTCAAATCAGACTACCCAATGTTTTTAAGGAAATAATTTACTGTATATTGGAACAAGATTTATCCTCTTTTTCGGAATCAGAGATATTGTACCAACTTTCTAGATTTACAATAAGGGCACTAGAAATCCGAAACATATTAGCAGATAGAACAGATATTATTATTAAGAAAAGGAACACAAGAAAAATGAAGATATTTCTTGAGTTTTGCACAAAAACCCGGGGCAGGGTGAAAGAGCATAACTGATATGTAGAGTGGAAAATTAATGGAGGTGGTTGGCTCTAGACTTAAAGCGGATTCAATATGTATTGAAGTGTTGAAATACATGTCAAATATATATTTACTCATATACTTCAATTCTGTTGGTTTCCAAGTAAAACACATTGAGTGAACATCTTTCAATATAATAGGCAAAGCAGATACCTAATACAATTTAATTTTAGTGGTATTCACAAACATTGATAGTGTGACGTCATGGATACTCACAGCGAACACAGACACAGAGCTTTCATATAACAAATATATATTTACAAAGAAAACACAACAAATATTTACAATGAATTTCCTTCTTACACCCTAGCTCTGATAGACCTACTATCCCCTGATCGCGGGAGCGATCCCAACCCGATTGATGATCGGTTTCGATGGTGGCATTCGCCACGCCTACTTGCGAAGCGCGCACAAAGCCAAGCTTCCGTGACCGGATGTCACACTGGGACAGAAAGCCCATACTGGCGTACCAACTGATGGTTTGCCTCGATCGCAGGAGCCATCTTACCCGATTGAGAATCGGCGTGAGTCGTGGCACTCAACCACTCCTCACCTCGGAACACGCACACAGAATCACTTCCACGTGACCGCAGTCACCCAAGGACCCAAAGTCCTCCACAGGCTCGTCAACACGTGACTTGCCCCCGAACCCGGCCCGCCGACACACCGTCCTGGCGCCAAGTTTTGTGCAAATGCACGTGGTTCTCCCACTGTCTCCAGAACCCCTCCCTGGCTCTGTGCACTTCCTTATATAGTCGAGGCTCAAGTGACCTACTACGTCACGCCGCCCCCGCCGCGCTCTATTGCTGGCCATTGTGGGTTTGGGCAATGCCACCTAAAACATCAGGCCTATTGGCAGGCGACCATATTGCTTCTGACGTCACTACTTGTAGTCATAATATTACATTTGGGCAAAAGTATGGTCTGCGTGTGAATCAGTGTGAACTGCTAATTTCGTGTGCAGAATTACATGAGAACAGTGTTTTTATCCATTTTAAGGTGTAATTATATCTATACATCAAATTTATGCGAACAGAACATATTTGTAGCAGAGCAACTTTGATACATAGTACTTGTAACAAATTGTAAAAACCTTGCAAGTTCGAGTTATGTGAAGTTGCCGTGCACTTCTACTCTGAAATTGTTTTCGATCTCGAAAGTGGAAAAAAAAACAGTATGCGTTGTAGTACATAGGAAAGAAATTCAGTTTGTCGAATGAAAAGGACATTAAGTGTGGTACACTTAATAGATGAAATATTGTTGATTAATTTATTTTCAACTTCAATTAATTTTCCTAATATGGAAAACGGTGTTATGCATGTAGGATCATTTAATTGCCACATTTAGTGCGCACCTTGAGATGCACAATAACTTTAAATATTCCTATACTTAAAATTTAAAATCGTTCATCTATTTTTAGTTAAAAAATAACTGTCAATTAAATGAAATACAATAAAATGCTATGAAAATTCCTTTCTGTAAAATATCGTTAATAAGGCGGTCAGAAGGTAAGTAAACTTTAACTGACAGCAATCGGAGAAAGATTCGTTTATCGCGATGGCTACCTATGTGACGTCACAGTGTCAGACCTTATATTAGTGCCTAGGTGGCATTGGTTTGGGTCTCCGTTTCTTAAGACCGGAAGACCCCAAAGCCTCGTGTCTACCGTTTCCGCGTTCTTGCTTTAAGGAAAAACCCTTTTCTCCCTCCTGTGGTGAGGAGTTTCCTCTTACTAATCCCTTACCAAGCGCCCCCAAATAATGCCATGAGGCACACTGGCTAATACGTTACAATACAATGCTCAACTTTTGTAGAACAAAAACATTGGTAGAACTTTTATTTTAACCATCCCACACATCACGGGAGGATCCAGACATATTTGGATCATAGACGTCTGTTAAATAATAAACATATTTGTCCATACTTTTTAACTATTTTTGTAGGGTATATATGATACAGCAAAATCTGTCTAAGCCAGAATCAATCGGGACAAAAATTTATTCCGGAGGAATTCCCTAAGGAATTTCCCGTTTTATGCAAGGTTGTCTATTTTGTGATACTTGCTGTATTGAAATTTCCATCCTAAAACCACGCAAGCACACGCGCGCGCGCGCACGCACACGCGCGAGCACACACACACGCGCGCGCGAGCACACACACACACGCGCGCGCGCGAGCACACACACACACGCGCGCGCGCGAGCACACACACACACGCGCGCGCGCGAGCACACACACACACGCGCGCGCGCGAGCACACACACACACGCGCGCGCGCGAGCACACACACACACGCGCGCGCGCGAGCACACACACACGCGCGCGCGCGCGAGCACACACACACACACGCGCGCGCGCGAGCACACACACACACGCGCGCGCGCGAGCACACACACACGCGCGCGCGCGCGAGCACACACACACACACGCGCGCGCGCGAGCACACACACACACGCGCGCGCGCGCGCGAGCACACACACACGCGCGCGTGTGCGCGCGCGAGCACACACACACACACGCGCGCGCGCGCGAGCACACACACACACGCGCGCGCGCGCGCGAGCACACACACACACACGCGCGCGCGCGAGCACACACACACACACGCGCGCGCAGCCACACACGCGCGCGCGCGAGCACACACACACACGCGCGCGCGCGAGCACACACACGCGCGCGCGCGCGAGCACACACACACACGCGCGCGCGCGCGAGCACACACACACGCGCGCGCGTGCGCGCGCGAGCACACACACACACACGCGCGCGCGAGCACACACACACACCGCGCGCGCGCGAGCACACACACACACGCGCGCGCAGCCACACACGCGCGCGCGCGCAGCCACACACGCGCGCGCGCGCAGCCACACACGCGCGCGCGCGCAGCCACACACGCGCGCGCGCGCAGACACACACGCGCGCGCGCGCGCAGACACACACGCGCGCGCGCGCAGACACACACGCGCGCGCGCGCAGACACACGCGCGCGCGCGCGCAGACACACGCGCGCGCGCGCACACACACGCGCGCAGACACACACGCGCGCGCGCGCAGACACACGCGCGCGCGCGCAGACACACGCGCGCGCGCACACACACACACACGCGCGCGCACACACGGGCGCGCGCGCACACACACGCGCGAGCATACACACACGCGCGCGCGAGCACACACACACGCGCGCGCGAGCACACACACGCGCGCGCGCGCGAGCACACACGCGCGCGCGCACGCGAGCACACACGCGCGCGCACGCGAGCACACACGCGCGCGCGCACACACACACGCGCGCGCGCGAGCACAAACACGCGCGCGCACGCGCACACACGCGCGCGCGTGCACACACACGCGCGCGAGCACACACACAAGCGCGCGCGAACACACACACACAAGCGCGCGCGAACACACACACACAAGCGCGCGCGAACACACACACCCAAGCGCGCGCGAACACACACACACAAGCGCGCGCGAACACACACACACAAGCGCGCGCGAACACACACACTCAAGCGCGCGCGAGCACACACACACAAGCGCGCGCGAGCACACACACACACACAAGCGCGCGCGAGCACACACACACAAGCGCGCGCGAGCACACACACACACACACACACACAAGCGCGCGAGCACACACACACACACACACAAGCGCGCGCGAGCACACACACACACACACACAAGCGCGCGCGAGCACACACACACACACAAGCGCGCGCGAGCACACACACACAAGCGCGCGCGAGCACACACACACGCGCGCACGAACACACGCGCACGCGCACACGCGCGCGCACACTTCTAACAAGAATAAATATTACAATCTTGCCAAAATTTTGGCAAATGAAATATGGTAACAAATGAAAACTCTTGGTCTTTTTTGTGTGTGTGTGTGTGTGTGTGTGTGTGTGTGGCGGGGGGGGCATGTGCTCCTTGGATCCTTCGCTGCCACATACGAAAAAGGTCACATTGGCTCAAGGTCTTGAAGACAGGGCTATAAGATGATCACTTAAAATTTCACTCTACCAACCAATAAAAAGTGCATTAGTACATCGGGAGAAAGCTTATCTACCAACCTTTATAAGGACGCATGTAACTAATGGGTGCCATTGTGACAACAGTTACGATAACCTACTAATTGGCTAAATCAGAATAATTACATTACTCGTAAATTTATTAATAATGATGATAATAGAGGTGAAGAGAATAATAATATGATGATGGCTGTGGTAGTGACAAAAATATTAATTACAAACTATAAAAATAAGCATGATGATGATGATGATGATGATGATGATGATGATAATAATAATAATAATAATAATAATAATAATAATAATAATAACCACCACAAACCTTTGAACAATACTTTACCCCATGTTTCTTCTGATAATGGGGCTATAAAATGAGACTAGTTATTGACAGAAAGCAAGATTGCAACAAAACAAAACTTATTTAAAAATGTTAAGAACTGGTTAAATTTTTGGAAAATGATGACATTTACTGTATCTCACATTGCATATGACTCTCCTCTACACATTATACAAAATGAACAGTAAGACAGCAGCTAGAAGAACATCAGAATAACATAAGGGTCATTGCCTGCCAACACAATTTCATTACTAGTCGTTGGATTGAAATATTGCACGAGTTTGATTTTCAATATCCTGCCATCGTAGACAAACAATTAAAGAAGTTTTCTAGTTTTACTTCTTTAAAACATAATATTATTTTTCCAGTCTTATTTCTTGTTCTTACTTTATTCTTTCATACAGTGGTTTGTTCTTAAATTTTATTTTCTATTGACTTTTTCCTCTTCTCAATTGTTTTACCATTTCGCAATCATCAGAGTTCTTTATCTCTACAATTTTTTCCCTCCCTTTTCCTCCATCCCTATCCCTTTCTCAAGTGCTGCATTTAGGAAGTTCTAGTAACAGAACTCATGAGACATGTGTTGATGAGTGTCTCCCCAATCTGACATGACATGTCTTTTGGGGATAGGACAGAAGATCTCTTCAATCTTTATAAGATTTTTAAGACTATTTATTATTTCCACATTTTGCATTAATTCTATTTTATATTTTAGCAAGAACGTCTTCTGTCTTGTTCTTTGTCCCGTGTTTTGTAATAAACATTTTTCATGCATTATTATTTTCTATTGAAATTTTGTCGTTTTATGTGTGTTGTCATTTAAATTATATTTGAAAAAAAATTAATATTCCACAGCCACGTTTTTCATTATGTTTAAAATAGCAAGTAATCGTAGTTCTCAAAAACTAAAGGTCTGTATGAAGATCCATGCACATAAGGCATATGAAACTTTGTAATGGCACTTTGAATAAATAATTCAGTAATCTAATTTTGATCGTCTTTAAACCTTTCTAGATACTATTAAAATTAAATAATATTTATTAAATATCCTTGGTTAACTTTTAATCACATTCAAGTAGCCTATTACGATTGTTTCTAGAGTTTATATAGAAATAAGTTTTCCTAGACAATTAGACTGTCATTAATATGATTAAAGAAAAAAAGCAATACGTTTCCACACATGATTTCTTTTCTCCCTTTTCTAATTTTCTTATTTTCTAGTCATGTTTTATTTTATATTTTTCTACTCTGTATTTGTGAAATGATATGCGAGGAAAAACAGATGTTAATCCACCAGAAAGATATTATATAATTCAGTTAGCCTAGTTCAAGTCTGCGCGCAGGCTGCCTTCAGCAGAGTATCTAAGGATACTATAATATTTCATGTCAACAATATGTATGAACATATGTATGGTAACACTGAAAATATATTCAGTATTCCCTTAATATATAATTCACATTCCACAGTCAGATTGGCCACAACTTCCAGTATATTTCAATATGTTAGAGTTTTCAAGTTTTGAGTTATTTGATTTTTGTGGTTTGCATTAAATGATTTCTAGAAATTGAATTTTTATTGAAGAAATGTTTTCTGTATTTTCTGAAATGTACATTAATTGTAACTCCCTAAGAAGTAAAATTTTCTTCAAAATTAAGCTCTTGACTTATTGTGTTTTGCTTGTAAGCTATTCCTGTATCTTCTTTTTGCCAATACAATTTTTAGCATATTTTCAGTTCATAATTGCATGTGCTATGAAATATATTTATATACATATGTGTATAGTTCTGTTTTGTTGCATATAAATCACAGCCCTAATAAGAACATTCATTTTAAAAGTACAATTTACCCCAAAAAATGATATAGGAGTCCTACAAACCACTGTTCAAAAAATTATAAATCCTACCACTTCAATTCATATACATATTTGAAATATTAATCTTCACAAAGGGAAATAAGGACGTTACTCTAAAAGCAGAAGTTCATAACAATGATACTAGACAAAAAAGAAATCTGCATGTCCCACACAGTGAAACTATACTCTTTCAATTAAATACCCTTATAGGCTTTACATTACATAACAATCTCCCTAGTGAATTTAAAAGCTTAAACTCAATTTACACATCCTAAATAAACTGAAAGCTTTCTTGATAAACCATACATTCTACAGTACAAATAAATATATACATCATAAACACGTATCAACATCAATATAAACTAGTACTAATAATTTTTGCATATTCTGTTGCATATTCTGAAACACCTAAACTGGCTGTCAGATATAAAGGAAGAACCCAGCCAGGCATCAATCTCATAAGACAATTATTTTCTCTCTTATTATATTATTGTTATTATTATTATTATTATTATTATTATTATTATTATTATTGTTTGTCAATTTTAGTCTTCTTACAATACCATTTATAAAATTAATTAGCATTGTATTATATTGTATTTAGTACAAACTTTGAATTGAACATTAATTTATGAATTGTATATAAGTTTTAGAAATACCTGTATTGTACGTTGTATGATATGTACACATCCTGACTTGTCATACATGGCTTATGCTGTATTTGTGACAAATATACTATTATTATTATTATTATTATTATTATTATTATTATTATTATTATTATTATTATTATTATTATTATCATTATTGTTACGGATATGCTTTCAAGGTGCGTTCTGTAGCTTGAACTTACCTGAGAAACCAATGGCACATTGTTGTAAATAAAATGGATTATCAAATATAAATGCTCCACACTTTGCCAAAAATATGTACATGATACTTGTTGCAAGAGATATCACAGCAAGGAAAAAAGTATAGTTGGAACTCCCATATCGATTTTCAAGAGTCCGCCCTTTTACCATATAAGATATCATGTTATAATACAGATGCATATCATCTCCATGTTCAAATACTGAGAAAATTAGTCGTTTATATTCACGGTGATTTAGCACTTTCTCTGAGCTAATGCACACATCCCATTTGTCCCATGGTGGCTTGATAATTCCAATATACAAGAGAACCTAATCACAAAAAAGAGAGAATCAACAAGCATAGAAAATTAGAGGTTCCAGAAACGTGTATTCATGTAGTATGATTTACCTGCCCCAATATTGTCAGGAATGTAACACGAGGAATAGTCGTTATTCCAACATTCATCATCTCGGATATCAGTAAGAGAACTCCTAGTTCTAACCCCCTATTATTTCTACGTCGAGGCATTGTCGAACAGAAAGCAATGAGCACCTAATTCTCTATTTCGCAACAATGGCACAAAAAATAGTTTCACTGTGGACTGTCAAAAATATCGTCTTCAAACGTAATTTTCAGAAAGAGTACCAGTGATTGACAGCCAACGTACGTACGAGCTGAACTCCACACAGTCGCATTGCTCCACGCTTGCTTCACGCTGACCACCCCACGTTCACTCAGCCCACTCACCTCTCGTCTCGCGCCGCTGAGGTACACGTGTACTCAAGTAAATCGACACAGAAACTGATGTAATCAAAACGTGGTCTGTTCGGCGCAGAGTAATCATCGCAAAATGCGGAGAAAATACTACATACTGTAACCTGCTGTAACCGTTGCGTAAGAGGCTGAATCTCAGTAACTTACCTTTTACTTTCTCGCTACCACTTACGCAGTAGATAACTAGTAGTGCTAAACCAGCACTACTTTCTCGCCGATAGTAATAGTTACGTAGTACGATCTACAAATTCTCTTCGAATTAACTCATCTTAGTCATCATTTTTTGTAAAACTCAACACATTTCGTGACATAAACTAAATATTCTAAAGCAAATATCAACACAAATTTGTCAATTGTAACTGCTTTTCATACAGCTACATCAATGTCCCAACAATGAGACGTAATTCACAGAAATGCTGCTGCCGATTCGCGGCGCGAAGTGTTATTGTTGCATTTCAAACTGATATTCCCTGAAGTCGAGCAATTTTTATTTCATGTATTTGAAATAGGTTTTAAATAATTTCTAAAAGATTAATGTGTAAATGTGTAATAAATGTTCGAATGCGAGAAACGAACAAAGAAATATGAAAAAATGCACAATTTCTAACTTACGAAGCATCCCTGCATGGATTTACATTCACGAAGCACAGTAAATTCAGAGCGGGCGGTAATGTTTGTCGCCAAATTACACAAAAAATACTTATAGTTTCTAAAAATTCAACTTGACCTTATTTGAATATCTGTTGTTGATAAACACATTTCATTAACAATAAAATTATATTCACAATTGTAGTTGTAGGAAGACGCCGGATTTTTTTTTTTTTTTTTTTTTTTTTTTTCAATTTTTGCAAAATCAGGCATTTTAACGAACATGAGACTTGCGCCATTCTCTTAAGCAACGAAAATATAGCCCGCAACCATATTAAAGGTTTTTGTTGTGACCTTTGAGACCTTGCAAGTTGGACACCCCGGTTCTGAAGCACCTTTTATGCTATCTAAGGTCCAAATTTAATCAAAATATTTTGTGCCGTATTCAAGAAAAAATGGTATAAAGAAAATAAAAATTGCCTGTGTTTGACACAAAATTTCACAAAAAATGATCCATATTTTTGAAAAATTGAATTTGATATTACTTAAAAATTTTTGTGAACACATTTCATTAAGAAAAAATGTTAATCTTCTTAACTGTAGTTGTAGGAACACGCCGAAAAAGTTTTGAGTATTTTCAATTTTTGACAAATCGGGGTTTTCAACGAACATGAGTCCGGCACCATTGATTAAACGTTTTTTCGGGGTCTTCCTACAACTATATTATTGCAGATTGATTTTTTTTCTAAAAATATCTGTTTCTTAAAGACAGATCTCGAAATTAGGTCCCGTTCATCATATGAGTAGTTTTCGTAATTTTGCCCGAAATATAGGCAATTTTTATTTTTTCAAAAACTGCTCCAAACTTTTTCTTTAAATTTTCTCCACATGTGTTATGGGTGCGGTAAAAAATATGGTACTAGTACCATTTTCGGCTATCGCTCGGTTTTACGAAAATTGAAAGGAAAAAAAAAAATCGGTCACAGAATTCAAGTTAGATTTTCTTGCTTCCGACAAAGTCTCTTCAGAAAAATCAGCTCATTAATAAAAGTCATGTACAATTGTTTGAAAAAACTAGTAGTTTTCGCAAAATTGCTGCTTGAAATTAATGAAATATTATACAGATGTCTCATCAACTACGGGCCACGAGAAAAATTCTCGAACAGCAGGGCCGGATTTAACTTGGTGGGTGCCCATGTGCTGATTTTTGGTGGAGGGCCCCCCCCCCCCCCATATATATTATATGCAGTTGGCGGCTGACAAAATAAAATCTATGTGTCAAATATGTTTAATTAAAAAAAATTTTGCAAATAATTTTTGGTACAATATTTTATTTATAAACCGAATATTTACAACACATTACAACTTAATTATAATAACTAAACTACAGGAACTTTTCTTGCTTTTCTGTAAGCAAACTCTTCAATTACATCGTCGAAAGATAATTCTTTTAGAATATCAAAATTGATGTTCAAAATAGAAAGATAATTAAGTCGTTCTTCTGTCATACTAGTTCTCAATCTATTTTTTAGAATAATAAAAATATTAGTTTAAAAGTTACGTTATTCATAGTATAAAATCAGATCGGCTTAGCCAAAAGAGCAAGTCGAAACCGGTGATCATGTTTGAAACACGATATTCGGTTAGATTATGTGCGTTTAATACTGAATAAATCGTAAATAACTTTGAATACATACTAAATAAGTAGATATTCTTGAGACTAAAAATGCATCATGAAATCAAAATTTAAAAAAATACAAATTACTACATAACAATGAAATTAAAAAGTTTTTGCAGAAAAATAGACCAAAATAAATTTTTTTTAATTTTTTATTTGGTGGAGGCCCCTTTTTGGTGGAGTGCCCTGTGCTGCAGCACTGTCAGCACATGCATAAATCCGGCCCTGTCGAACAGAAATGGATCCAAAGGTTACACAATATAATTAATCTAATTTTTCATATAATTTACTATTTAAAATTTCAATATTAGTTCTATATTTAATTCTTACCTCATTCGACAATTTATATTCTCAATGTATTGATGTATTTCTTTCAAGTAATCTGCAAGCTTAATTGAAATTTCCGCAACAATGCCGCAATCGATATTTGAGAAGCTCATTGTTGTTCAACGTCGAGATAGTGGCGGTAATAGGATAAAGCAGTTTTATTTAGTCGAGCTTGTGTTTCCATATTAATCTTTTAGAAATAATTCGAATCTTATTTGATAATCCACATTTTTTTGCCCAGGTTTGCGAAGTATTGGACATGCAAATTTTCATTTAACGAAATTTCACTTATATATGCGTATTTAAACATATCACTAGCAATACATTCCATATTATAGACTTTCCAAATTTCAACGAGTATAAAGCAATACAGCAGAACGACTTTTATTCTGCATTTTTTTAAAAATAATAAGTAGGTTTGGTTTTTGAGTAAAAATTTTGTAAGTTGAAAATTAAACAAGAGTTTCCAAAACGTAAGGATTTATTTTATATTTTTACACAATAAACACATTGCCTTTTCTCGACTGTAGAACGTTAAAGGGTTTTAATATTTAAGGATTCTTGACCCGTTGTAATTATTCTAGTGGTTCTTGAATTTGGGTTAATACAATAATATAGTATAAAGACAACATTGCCGACGTTTTGGCCTTCATCAGGGCTGCTAACATAGTATACACCATAGTATGTATACAAAAATATGTATCATGCACACTTCATTACAGCTAAATACAATTTTAGTTTATTAACATATATTGGTTACCTGTAGGATTATCAATACGTCGGCAATGTAAAGTTGTTATACTATATTATTGTATTGACCCAAACTCAAGAACCAAGAAAATAGCTAAAGAGTTTAATTACTATTTTAAATGTTTATTAAATTAGATAATTTTGGCCACAGACACTAATTTATAACAAAATTGAAATAAACACACTGAATCACATTATTATAAACTTTAAAGTTTTATTTTCCTGCGCTTCGTATAATTCGTCGTTTGCTTCTGTATAATTTGCTGTGAAGTCTATAACAGTCAAATGTATTCCTCTTTTGTGCTGTTATGGTTTAGTTTTTACTTTCTCACTCTTACTAACGTAAGAAGAGAAAGTATTGTAATTTAGCCGGAAAAAGGCAAATTTTGGACAAAAACTCTTATTGCCGGGCCCTGGTAAGGAAAAGTGGACAACTCGAGTTACTAAACATAGAAAGAAAAATCCTTTAACATGTGGTGTACCCAGAATCCATGTTTTGTGGGTCCTTGATACGAAAAAAATCTATTGATGGCAAAACGTCTTTCAGTCTGTGCAAAACGCTAGCACATTAACCGTTCAGCCGATTTTCTGCAAAATTGATATTCCCCAATCGTTCTAGCTAATGTTGGAGACCCTGGAATGTGAAATCAAAATTGTACTTTATATGAATCCCCTAGGACATTTTCAAAATTAACAAAAAAAAGGGCTCCAAACATTTTATCAGTTGAATTTGCATATTGTTTGTTGAATAGTGCAAAGGACGTTTAAGAGACGGTCTAGATTTCATTTTTGTTGACATCCCCAATTTTTCGAAATATGGAAAAAAAAATATTTTAAAACTTCAAAATTGGAGATAGAGATTTTTGTCTCAGAAAAGTCTGTTGTACAAAATTAACCCTTTAAAAATGGTTAGGAACAATTAAAAAAAAGTATTTTTGTGTATTTTGCGATTGAAATTTACAACAAAAAAATTCTAAAATCCACTTCAATTTTTTTCTTTAAATTTTCTTCACTTATGTAAGAAGAGACGATTAAAAAATTTGGTGGTACACCATTGAAGAAATTAAGAGCGAAGATATCTATAAAAAAATTAAAGCCATCGTTAAACATGAAAAAAATGTCTTTATTCGGTTTCGGAGAACGAGATTTGTGATCAGCCTTTCCGGATCGTGAGGACAGAGAACCGATTAATTTGAAGCCTCATTTGGCATTAAAGGCTATCACTTATCCTGCAGAAAAGCAAAGAACGCTATATTGTTATGTCAATGGCTACGAGAAGAAAAACTGCATTATGTTTACTCAAATGTCGATATTGTGCTGATAACGTTTACCTGTGCTCCGGCTACAAATTGTAACGTTCGTTTTCCTGCTTAAAGCGCATTAAAAATTACTGTTCACATTTTCGGTATCAAGGACTCACAAAACGGATTCTAGCTGCACCACGTGAGATCATGCGACATCTAGCGACATGACCGAGAAAGACACGAACAAAGACTAACAAACTGTGGTGAGTCGTCACCCTCGGGAGACGGGTGAGTGCTCTGTGGGCGCGAAATGAGATATTCCATCGTGAAGACGGGCCTTGACGCGCCACGTTATAAAAGCCGAGTATATTGCGTTTTGTGATTAATTGAATTAAGAAAGAGAAAAAGAAAAATACACCATGACGAGACTAGACAATAATAAACATTATAAAAACAAGATGTTCTCAAAAGCGGCTCCAATGTATTTAAAACTTTTTGTACGGATTCTGATGTATGCACTAAGTAAAATGTCATTAACGCCAATTTGATTTATTCTTTTAATTTTTTCAAAATTCCACAAAAGTACATACTTTTTTAAAATGCACCTCATGACGTTAATATTTTTATTACAGACTTTTTTAAATACATTATTGCAATTCTAAGTAGAAAAGTTCAAATGGTGTGCAATGAAGTTTCTCAAAAATTGAACATTTTTTTTCTGTGAAAATGTGCTTAAAATTGCACATTTTCAGAAACGCTTAAGCGACTTTTGCTCAAAATGGGTCCATTTTTAAGTGAAAATTTGATTGTAGGACCAGGTTTTTCTTCTATAATATTCTGAAAGTCGTATTTCAGTTCTGCCTTAAGGGACTCAAAAAATGGTGAAATTGTGAAAAGAAATCTAGGGTTAGATGGCATCTGAGAACAAAGTGGTGCAAAACTGAAAAGCTAGCCTAGACTTAAGAGATTAGAAAGCTATCTATTACAAGGAAGTCTGTAACATTCTGTGGCACTGTTCGGATTGCTTTTCAAACCTTTAAATAAACTACACAGCATACAGACCTCTTTTAGTAAAACATTTTTGAGAAATAAACAGAGATGTAGATGTAATAAATAAGAAAAATACATAAATGGATTTATTGACATAATATTTAAAACATGAAGATAGATATAGAACCGCGTAACTGAAATGCAACAATTGTTGAATTCATAAAACTCAAAAGACTTCTGGGAACACAAACTTATGATTTTTTCTAATCTTCGATACACATTTTGTTGGATTCCAAGCTCCCTGTGTGCATATATTCCTACAAAAAATATCAGAGGAACTTTAATTCACCCATAGGATGTAGCAACCAATGGCAACAATCACAAATAGTATAACATTTCACCTGGTGGACCCTTCAAAGTCTCCTTAAAATTACTTTATAGACTTCGCGAAGCATAATAAATATATTTCCATTGCAAACAAAAGTGTGACACTACGAATATAAGTAATTAAGTACATTGTATTTTCAAAATAATGTAATGTCTGTATATAAATTGTAAAATAATGTATGGCTGGAGCAGATTGACCTGTGACATAATGTATTGAACTATTTTCATCGAAAATAATAATAATAATAATAATAATAATAATAATAATAATAATAATTATTATTATTATTATTATTATTATTATTATTATTATTATTATTATTATTATTATTATTATTATTATTATTATTATTATTATTATTATTATTATTTTTTCGTTAATCGGCCGACTAGGACCACGCATGCAAGCATCCTGCAATTACCGTGGCTCAGTTTTTATTTATTATCACGGTGGCAGGTGCTTGCGACAATTTTTGGGGGGGGGACCAGCATTTTTAGCTGGATCCGATTTGTATCCCCCACGGTTGTTAGCCCTGGGGGTATGGAAGATAAAATGATGATATGATGATTATGGGGGTGAAAGGACAACACATACAGACATACACAAATACATCCATGCCCGAGGCGGGACTCGAATCCGCGATCTTCTGGTCCGAAACCACTCCGGCACTACTGCCTTAGCGATCTCGGCCATCTGATCGGCTATTATTATTATTATTATTATTATTATTATTATTATTATTATTATTATTATTATTATTATTATTATTATTATTATTATTTTAGGAGGAGGAAAATCCTTTATGGATACCAGTGAAGCTGGTAATGTCGGACCCCCCAACTAGGTTACCGACTAAAAACCTAACCTCCGTCTCTTAAACCGTATTCTCTCCCACGTGGAAACCGTCGTTAGTCATTACTTCACGCAGGAGATTGGCTGGTAGCAGATGCTCTACTTCCTCTGTCTTAATTCTTTCTTCTTCATAATACTAACTATGAAGTTCTCAATAGTTTTCCATTTCTCCTGCGAGCTCGGCATCATGTCGACCATGGTCTCTGGATTTATAACTTGTTGGAGGTTGGCATTACAAACCTCTCGTTCCGCGTCCCATGCCTTGCACTGGAATAGTGTGTGTTCTGCATCACATGTGACAGAGACTACACGCGTGACAGAGACTACATGTGGGCCTCTCGTAGAGGTATTTATTAAATCTCCCATGTCCCGTAAGAGCCTGGGACAAGTAATAACCCACCTCCCCAAAACTTCGGCTAACCCATCTCTCGATGTGTGTAATCAACCGATGAGTCCATCTGCCTTTCACATCCCCAACCCATCTTTCTTGCCATTCTTCAAGGAGAAACTTCCTTGCTTCTGCTTTAACACTCTCAATTTGCTTGGGAGGGAGATGACTGTCTGCTTGTGCTTCCTTCAAGGCGAGGTACGTCCTCTTTCTTTCCATGGCTATTAAGTCGATAGGTGGTGTACTGGTCAATACCAGCACTGCGTAAGTAGACACTGTACGGTAGGCACACGCCACCCTCAAGGCCATTCGTCTTTGTACTTGTGTCTGATAGACAGCTTCTCCAGCGAACCCGCCCAGACTGGGGCAGCATACAACAACTGTGAGTGAACTATGCCATATATCGTTCTTCTCTTGGCTTTTTTTTTGGTCCATCGACGTTCGGTAGCATTTTAGCGATGTTAGCTCCTGTCCTCGCCACCTTCTCTGCCATCACATTTATGTGGGGCCCGAAGCTGAGTCTATGGTCTATTTCGACTCCTAAATATCTTATCTGGTGCTTCCAGTTGATTCTCTTCCCTCCCAGTCGGAGAACTGGATAGTGAAAGGCCCTCCGGTCGGTGATTAAGACAGCTTCGGTTTTTTGCACTGCCATCTGTAGCTGTCGTCTATCTAACCATCTTTTAACCCTAAACAGCGCTTCGTTCACTCTCAGTTCGAGGAGTTCAATGTCAACGCTGTGGCTTATTAGTGTATCGTCAGCATAGCCTATGAGCTGCGTATCTTTCGGCAGGTCAATGCTTAGAATGTCATCATACAGGACATTCCATAAAAATGGCCCGAGTCTGGGCCCTTGAGGAACACCGCACGTCACATTCTCCTCTCTCCTGATACTGTCCACATACGTTATCGTCCTTTCATGGAGGTAGTCTTCAATAAGCCTTATGAGATATTCCGGATTCATCTTATTAACTAACACTTCTATAATGTCCTTCCACCTAGCGGAGTTGAAGGCGTTTCTAATGTCAATTGCCACAAGCGCGCAGAATCCCTTCTTCTTACCGACTCCTCTTCTGACTGCTTTATCGATTACTTCCAGGATGGCATCCGTCGTCGAGCGGCCTCTCCGGAATCCATATTGCCTGTGAGAAAAGCATATGAGTCCCTCAAGCCCAGATAGTATTAAACCCGCAAGCAGCATGGTGTCGAGGCACAGTGGTCTGTATGATGACGTCTGATCTACCGGCTTGTTGCCCATTCGGAGGAGTATCAGCTTTTGTCTCTTCCACGTCTTGAAGAATTTCCCATCCTCAAGGCAGCGGTTATAGATTGACAAAAAGCATTCCGGATACTCCTGTGCCACTATTTTTAGTATTTCACAGGGAATTCCATCTAAACCTGGGGCCTTCCCAGTTTTCATGCTTTTCGCCGCTCTCCTCAGTTCGTCTATCGTGAAGTAATCTGCTGCGTCAACCGTGAAGTCGCTCTGTCTCGTCCAAGGATCTCTAGTGGGAAAGAGGTCCCTGATAGCTTTCCTCATCCATTGTGGGTCATTCAATCCAGGTATCTGCCAGCCATCCTGAATTTCTTATTTACTATTTTATAAGCCATGACCCATGGGTCGTTATCTATCTGTTCTAAGAGCTCTTTCCAGCATCTGCCTTTACTTCTTTTTATTTCTCTCTTAAGCCGTTTGGACAGTTCTTTATATTGTTCCCTGAGGTGCAGATTCGTGTTGGCCCTTGTCGCTATTCTTCTTGCCGTGTTACAGTTCCTTCGTAGTTCGGCTATTTCTGGTGTCCACCAATACATTTGCTGTTTCCTCTTCGGACATATACGTCTAGGCATGGATGCGTCGCAAGCTGCTACTAACTATTTCCTCCGTTGTCTTGACCATATCTCCAAGCGTTTCCGCCTCTTTCGTCCAACCCATGTTAACCAGCAACCTGGATTCTTCCAAGGAGCGTTTTGCCTTGTCTTTATTCAATTTTTTGGAATTCCAAGGTGGTCTTCCTTTATATTGCATTTTGCATGTGCTAATCTTTCGTCCTAGAAATATTTTCTTAGAGCAACTATTTCGTGGTGACACATTCCTTTCAAGGTTAATAATACTAGACAGTAACTTGTTGTTGTTGTTATTGTTGTTATTATTATTATTATTATTATTGTTGTTGTTGTTGTACTTAATTTTTATTACTTATACATTTTTACTACAAATTAAATTTGGAGAACATTACCCAAATTGTGATAGTAAATAGGAGGAAATCCCATATACGTTTTCTCTACCATGCTTTCACACGTTAAGGACATTCAAATTCAGTAATTATGTTAAAATTCCTTATTTGTTATAAATTCTGAAATATTATGCTCTAATTTTCATTGAATATTATAAATTAGAATGTAAGTCAATTCGCTTTGTGATTTGGATAATCATCTTGTGAAAAAAGAAAACACACATGCCCCATGTTGCTGCAAACAATTAAAATCTCATCATTAATTTTTAAAATGAAACTAATAGTGCATCTCTAATAAATTCAGCATCGCAATATCTCAAATTTAAACTTTATTGATACAATTTAGAAAGATGAAAATTGTTGTTAATGAAAATAGGTCAAAATACTAGCCTGCTGTCATGAGAATACAATAGACAATAATATTTCTGTTGATAAATGATTCAATTAATAATTTCTTCTATTCTGCTTAATGTAGAAATGGGAAATTGAGTTTTAATTTTTATTTTTCATTAAAATTTTGGTAATTGTTTTTAACTTGTTTTACCAGAGGTTTACAAACAACTCATATTCATGCAACCTCAAAGTGGGATTGTGAAAATCAGTCATAAACATACATGAAATCATTTTCTAACAATGCTATAAAATAAAAATATCAATGATAGAAAAACCACTTGCTCCATGAATTTCATGTAGTATAAAAAAGGGAAGGAATGCAAAGGGGACTACATCTACATTACTAATCCTACAACTCATTTCAGTTCAAAATATTGAGTATGATAATTGTTTTATTATCAAATGTTTCAAAGGCTGTTATGCTAAATTGTATCAAGGTTTTTGCTATGGATTTTTGGAAGCTATACAAAAATGGTTTCAAAATTTTATATTCATTAACTTTATTTCTCAAAATTGTGGCCTTTCAAGCAAGATAACACTAAAATATGTAAATGCTATATAAAGAGTATACAACAAAAATGTCTTTCAGAACAGATGGGATAATTTGAAACAAAAACTTTAGTTGAGTGTGAAAAATTGTACATGGTAATTAGTTTGCTTATCAGACTTCATAAGATTTCAATTAGGGCTGTAAGAGTACTTCTAAATAGTTTTCTTTAAGTAAATTATTGGGGAATTGCGCACCTTATATCAGAAGGAAAGCAGAAATATAATGAATAATTTTTGTGATTTATTTTCTGTTGAGTTAAAGCCTTTATATTAACATGCACATTCTGTGAATTCACCTCCTCCTATTTTGTTTATTTTTTCTTGCAATTTTTTTAAAATAATTAAGCATTTTTCACAAAATATATTCTTTTGTGTGTTGGAATATCTATTGGACATTAAATAGTAATTACGTCTTATATTTGCTTAATGAGTTTCCTTTTAACATTTAAAAAATGGCAATTTTATGTAAAGGTTAGACAACATATCACTTATTATGTCTTTACCCTTACATTTACATGAAAATTAATACATTATTTCTATGTAACAGTAACTATTAACATTTCAAAATGATTATGTACTCTCACATCCCTATTTGCAAATTTCCATTTCGTAGTGTGCCTTTCCTCACAGCTTGCAATGTTTGGAAATAAAAAAGTGGATTATAAAGTGACCCCCCCAAAAAAGTTTTAAAAACATAGAAGATTTAACAAGTTCTTTCTCATGTGGCATCATTTATGATAAATTTAAACACTACTCTGGTAAAATAAATTAATGATTCTTCACTTGCTTGTGAGATGGATGGAATTTTACACCACCAAGAACATTCTGAAATAATATACATTACTTCACACCACACAATAAAAAATATGTACAAGATCCTAATTCTCTATTAAATCATTTTGGCACTTGTTGCGTATGCATGAGAAGAGACAGAGACAGGTAGCTAGATTTGTGTAAGAGTATTATATATCAAATGAGTCTTTAAAAAAACATTTTGAAATATTTTAACACATTTTTTCCACACATGACAATCATTTTGTTAATTGAAAGCCCTTTTCAAATTAATGCCTTAGCTCAGAATATAAAATAATTCTTGAGCTTTCCTTATCCAATGCTTAACAGTTAATGCATGTAGTATATATTTTTCTGCTCAGCAATACAGATAATTTTATAATAATTTTGCATATTTTATTTTCAAACATTACAAATCATGAAAATGTAAAACCCTGAAATGTGATCAACATGTTCACTGTAAATATTTTGAATATAAACCAAATAAGTATTTTGTAAAATTCATAAATGACTGAAAAAAGGAAATATTATACAGTTGCTGATAAAGATATGTGAATACATGTGGTGATAACAATGGACTGAACACAGAATGTGAAGTGAAGATAACGTGAAAAGGTTCCTGTTTTATGACAGTCTCAATGTGAAAACCTGTAGGCTGAAAGGCCAAACATCTCAAAGCTGATAGAAGAAAGGCTTACAGAAAAATTAGACAAGCATATTTCAAGTTAGAAAGGGAGATAAATTATTTAGGTTTATCCAGAAATATGGTACAAGGATAAATGGCAACATGTACACTAAATAGACTGAGGTTCATAATGCAACTTCATGTTCTCCTACCTGTATTCACATCCACAGGACTAATAAAAGGATGAAATGTGATTTTATTTACAATGATGAATAAATGTTTTGTTGAAGTAATTCAATGTAGTTTATTGAAATATACTGGCCAATATTATAGTACATACATAAATGTATAAAAATTAAAAAAAGTATTTTCACAAATAGCTGCAATAGTACAACAATGAGATTACTATGGTCTATATTTCTACATTATACTATACCGATAATCACAATATGTCAACAGTTTATTGTCATAGAAGACAAAAGTTCTAGATGAATGAAGTTAAAACCAAAGACTCACAAAAGAGAATGCCCTGTAAACTGTGCATGGAATCATATCATAACCCCTGCTTTAAGCTGTTGTCTACATTAGCAATTCAATTAAATTTTATTTTACATTTCAATGAAAATGACAGTAGAGCTGTGTGAATTTCATACATATATGCTTGGAGATTAAAAATGAAAGTCATGATTGAACTTGATGCCATAATATATATGTATATATTTGCTTTGTTGCTAATATATTTTATTGAAGTGTTCTGTCATAATACAAGAGTCGGGAGGGAAACACTAAGAATACATTATCAACCTCAGAGCAAACATGAAATGCTGAGAAATAAGACTGCCAGGACATTTTCATTAGGTATAGAACACAAATCACAGATTATTTTTATATGGTTGTAAATTGAAATGGAAGAGTACATAGGTCCCATTTGCAAAGCAAGATGTGTTTTGTATGTCCCATATTTCTGGATATTTGAATTGGAGAATCCATTTTCTAAAACTGTCAAATAACATAGGATAATGGTGAGGCACTTCCAAGTTTACCCAAGTCAATGGATACCCATTTTAAATGGTAATAATCACAGAAAAATAGGAAACTGTTCACAAATGAGTTTGAAGTTATTGGAATGCAGTTTAATATAAATGCTTAGCAATTTCTGAGTACCCACATGATACAAATTGAAATGTTTAATATACAGTAAAACAATAAATGAGCAGATTGGTATCTAAAGAGCAATTACAATGGGAAAAATTATAATTTTGGAAATTGTTTAAAATAAAATAACATATAAAATTTTTATAGTATAATTTTGCATTATTTGTTTAATTATATTTTTCACTTGAGGTGATATTTAAATCAGAATTTGAGAAACAAATGAAATATTTAAAATCAACTGTTTAGTATTTATAATTATTACATTTAGATATTCATGTAATCCAAATATAAAGTTAACTGCCAGGTTTCAAATATGTCAATAAAATGGATTTAAAGACATAACTATGTTGTAAAATATCTTCTATATCAAACATTTCAATTCAAAGACTTTTGATCCCCATTAGTTTTTGTAGTAATTTTTGCAAAATACTGCTTAGAAATAATTGAAAATGAATAGTTCTTGTAATACCATTATCAATTTTATATTTCTTAAAAAGGAAAAAGAAAGTCACACAATAATTGTGAATGCAGTAGGGGAAAATGAAAAACAAAGAAAAACAATGAAAATAATACATAATTAAAGATACTCAAATAATTACTGCGCTTATAAACATAAACATTAAGTGGTAACATATTTTTTAAAAGGAGATATTGCATAATGCAACAGGCTGAAAGTAAATACAAGTATCAATGGTTATTTTAAATGCATAGCACATATCACAATATTTTATTTTTGACTGTTACTGTTAAAACACAGTAATCAAATTACTACATGACTACATGAAAAGAAAACATAATATACAGAATAACCGTCTTAAAATGTAGTTTTGAAATGATAACATAACAATTATAATAATAACTTTTGCACAATGTACAACATTTATGTGTCAATATTTAAAGCATTCAAATCAACTTTTTATTTCACATAGAAATGTTTAATAAGAAATATAAACAGGACAAAAGGAAATAAAAAGGATAAAAAAATTTAAAAAATGACATGCTTAACAAAATATAACTCTAAATACAAATTTATACAATGAGGATCAATCCTTGGAAGTTTTCACCCATTTGAACTCTTTCAGCATCTTACCAGAGATAACAATGTCTCAGCTGAGCTAGGATACAAATTATATTAAAATCAAATCATTTTATTACAACAGTAATTGAAATTTCAAATAATTACTTATAAATGATTTGGTTAGGATCTACCTCTAATTTAGATGTGGTTTGTTATCTTTTGTTGTAATTTCAGCTTGTATTACCAGATACATTGCTGTTCTCATTTTGAATGTTTTTACTTTTGTTTTGTTTTTTGAAATTTTTATGTTTTTTATTCGCAGTGAGACTTTGTAATAAATATGATTTATAGAAAATGTGAATATATGTACAGAGTAATTAATACAATGAGGGAACTTTTTCTCAGCATGCACATTGTTTCTTTGTTGGTTGGTTTTGCATTTTTTTTTACAGACAGAATTCAGCAAATATATATATTTGAATTTTGCATTTCTTAAAATAATAAAATTTTTCCCATCCTTGGGAATATGTGCCTTTAGTCTGGTTTAATATACCAACCAAACTGCTTAAAAGTCTTGACCGGATTTCAAAATGAGGGTCTAAGACAGTAACAGATAAATGTAATTGAATATTAACATTTGAATCGGATAAGAAAAGTGCTGTTTACATTTCAGTTGTCTTTTTCGATTCTGCAATGATAATGTAGTTATCAATATAGTGGCACAGTATATAATTTATTCAATGGTTCTATTTACACAACACTTTTTGATTGATAATTATCCTTTGAAGCAGATTTATATGTTTAACCAATTTTTATTTTGTGTGCATGCAACAAATGGGAGGGATAAATATTTATATATTTATATATGTCAAAACGTGCACACACACATGCACTCTCACAATACAGTCGCACTCTACATCATACATTAGTACTTAGCGATATATAAAACATTTTTTATTATTTTGACTCTGTACCAACTTGAAATTAATAAACACACAATCAATCAATTCATATTGTTAAGGCAACTTTGTCACACGTTTATGGAGAGTGGAAAGAGGTTTGAAACCAACAGCAACAAGTACCCCTGGATTAAAGGTCCAGTTGGTTTTCATTTAATAATGTAAAGCAGAACCAAAGTGAAATGAGTTCAGTCTCCCAGACCTACACCCCCCACCCTTTGAAAATGTCTTAGGCCCTAACCCATGTCCATTGGCCCACAAGTTGGTTAAGATTGCATATTTTTCTTGAAATACAAGAACAGTATACTCCTGCTGCTTCTTTCTTCTACTTGTGGCTTCTTACTGTAATGTTTGTCTGGTTTCTTACTTAACTTCTACTGCTGAGAGTCAAACTACAAGCAAAAATTTTTGTTTTTGTGTACGAGTTACTTTCCTACTCATCGGTTGGCAGAAGTGAGCACCAATAAGATTTTTGCTTTTTTATTTCATGTGTCTTGCGATTTTTATTATATCACAGAAAAAACGTAAACGTAACTTTTTTAATAAATGAAACACAATCATCTTGTAAAGCACTTGAGGGGGAAGTAAGAGATTGCGTAGATGAAAAATTTCATACTTTTTTGTGAAAAGAGTTTTGGACAAAGAGTTCATAAGGTTTTGCACCACTTGTGGTTAGGTTTTGAAAACATGGCAGTAAATACTTATATTCCACGGTGTGCTTGAACCGCGTCCCATTGTCTTTCACCAGGTCCTTCCAAAAGTTTATTGGTAGTGAGCGACTTTCCAATCAACACTAACAATTTTTCATGACTGGATATCACCAACACCTTGGAAGGGAATAGGCGGTGGTTTGGCTAGAGAGTGAGGGATTTAAAGGGTTATTACAGGAACTGGTCTTGAAAATGTTTTAGTAGAAGCTAACATGTGCATTCTGTCCAACAGTCTTCGTTGCTTCTGCACCAAGTCTAAAGAACATCTAAAAATAATTCGAATTATTTTAAACATTTAATTTGGAAATTATGATTCACATATTATTTACTTTTTGTTAATCTTGACAGTTGGTCTTTTGTTACAATCTGTTTTAATATTTATTGATATTGTCATAGTGTATAGCCAACTTCAACTGTTTTGCTGATATTAGAAGAAGAAAAATTAAAAATGAATAAAAACACTAAAATTCTAAAAAGTCAATTTAAAAAAGGTAAATGAGAGTTAAGTCACATGCTAAAATACTAAACATTTTCAGAAAAGCATAAAACTGAAGAAAGTATGTCTCATTGAGTGGACATGTGCAGGAATTCCTGAGGTATATTTTTGATTAAACCAGTCCCTGAATGATTCCAATATATTGGTCTAGTTTTGTCACAAACCAATACAATGGAATTAATGATCTATCAGTCATAATGTGGATAAAGAGAGACCCTGTCACTTTAGGGAACAAAGCAAGGTAAGGAACATTTGCGGTGGGTTGGAACACTCTCTGCCTTTGTCCATCCAGCCTAAGTAAGGTCGGTCGCTAGCACCAATCATCATCATCTGAGTCGCTGTGCCTGGTCCTTCTCTGTTGTCCTGGTTTATAACCATTGGGGACGGGGGAAGGTAACAGCCGTCCACCTCGTCCCAGTGCCACAGCCTGCTCAAAGCTTAAAGGACACGAGGCAGGAGGGGGGGGCTGCTGTTGTTGAGGTCCCATGGCCGGCATGGGACAATGTGTAGGTGATGCATTAAGCTTAGGGAAATTGATAGAAGCTGGCCGCAACTGCAGTGTTGATGGTTTACTTGGAGTGGGAGGTAGCCGCCTGCCTTGTCCTCGTCTCTGCACCAGCACTGGATAACTGTGCTGATGAGGGTGGTGATGGTGATGATGGTCATGATGGTGATGATGATCCCGTTGGTGGTGATGATGATGAGGATATGGTAATGTTCCTCCTCGAAGTGGACCTGCAGAAGGCATAGTTCGACCTCCAAGAGGTGAAGGAGAGCGTGACCGTTGCTCAAGGCTCGTTGTGCCGTACTGGTGATGATGTCGAGGAGCGTAGTATCGGCCATGTGTGGGGCTTGGAGACCGCGCAGGGCTCGTCGAGGCTGACCACGATCCTGCACATAATGATACATCTGTGAATGCACAATAGGTTTTGACATATATCTACATTCAAGAAGCAGTGTATAATGAAAATTATTTCAAAAAGCTTTGTATGGAAATAATTTATACACCTACCTACCACAGTACTCATATTTGACCCAAATTGGCAGTTTCATTACAAATATAATTTTTATGTGATTTGTGTGAACAGCAGAGGTTATTTTGATCAATTGTTTCATTCAGTAGTATAATTTGTGTAAATCCTTTTCATTATATTGCTTTCATAATAAACTACTGGTATTTCAATACAAGACACTCAGAACACATTAAATGCATGCAGTTCTTTCCTCTAGGTTTCTCAGGAATAAATTTCAATTATTAAAACACAGATGAACTTGAATAATAATATCATATCAAAACATCTTAAAACATTTCAATTGAAAATGTGGTGTAGAGGTAGATAATTGTAACCCATGCAATTAACAATAAATTTACATTATGTTTATAAAATAATAAATATCAGTAAAATTATGATAAACATTTTTTGTGGAATAAAAAAGGCTTTGCTGAGGAGATTAAAAATCTTTGCCATATACTTGAATAATTATATTAAGGCTAAACTCCAATTCTTGGACTTTTAAAATTTATTCATCAAAATGAAAACAGTAAAGGAATGCCATATACTGTATGTGCCTTACATGGAAGAAAAAGTATATTGATGTAAATACAGTTAAATGTTTAATTGTATTTATCTTTGTCCTTCAATCTTTATTCTTTTTTCTTAAAATACTGTTTTAACAAAATAATTTGAAAAGAAATATTATTCACTACCTATGTGAATTATTTGTGTCCTGTTTAACATACACCACTCTTCAAGAGAAACAATAAAAACCTAGGACATTGACTAAATTACTACAGGCCAAAAAAGAAAGAGTGTTTTTCACACATCTTTAACATTTGAGAAAATGAAAGGGAATGGATTAACAATAAGGAACTAAACATTAATTACTAAACTTGAAATGAAGTGGGAAATGTTTTTAATTGGTGATTTACATTGAGAATTATATACCTAAAATTTAGACTTTTAATAGAATTCATAATTTACTTTTAAAAAATAAATTCTTTTTTGTGTTATAACATCCAAACAAATAACAATACAGAAGTATGTTATGTCTTGTTTTGTTCTCTCCCAAAATTGTATTTTAATATACAGTTATTATATAAATGGAAAAATAAATATCACTGGATATATAATCACTAACAAACACTAATTTTACTTGAATACACTACAACTGAACTAGTAAAGGTGTCCCACTTTGTTTCTGTGTTAAACTGTTACTGCTACAGAATCAATGACCATGCAAATATCACAAGTTACTTATCTAGATTGCAATAGGAATGGTCAAAAATAAATCACTTTTAAAATCATAAATCATTACTCTACATTTTCTCATGAATTTACAAAAGATCTAAGTCTTACTACGAATCACATAAAAGTTAATTTTTTTAAATACAAACAATACCAATGCTTGAAGCTATTATAAATTTATTTCATGGTGATAAAGAAAATCATATTTAACGTTTAGAAAATATAGTTATATTAAAATCAAAATTCATGAATTACTTTAAAACTAATTTACTCTAGAGTGGTTGAATATCAATCAAAATTTTCACATCTTAATTGTGGTATCACTTGTATCTACCACATCATTGGAATGTTGTGCTTATCCTAGGTAAATGTTAGTTTACACTAAAATGGACTATTCTTATATTATTTCATCAACAAATTAAAAATAACTGGCCAATATAAAACCAAATTAATATAGAGCCTGTCACACTGTATGTAGTATTCATTGCTCTCCTAAAAATGTGAAGCAGAGAAACCTGTTTCAGAAATGTTTTCAGAAAAAAATATTTTCTCATTTACTACTTATATAACAAAGTACATGAAGTACAAATCATTTAATCCAGAATTAGATAAGGTAAATAAAGTATGTTTCAAGATTCTCAGATTTATATTTATACTTTCAGTAAACAGCACCCTTTGATTGCCTGGAAATATAACCAGTGCACAACAGAACTCACAAATCTCAGGAAGCATCAGATAATGCTTACGAAATTTCCAATATGTTTGAATGTAAAAAAAGTCTCTTTCCTCATTCTCACAAACTGGTGGACACTTCACTCTTTCTCAGATTCTGTTTATGTAAAGGCAATATTAATAAAGTTCACTGCCTCTAAATGTCTCTGACAAGTCATCAATTCCTGGGATTACAGATAATTTCATCTTGAAATTGAAAACGAGTTTAAGCTTTTTTTATTACTTCAGTATTGCCAGAACAAAAATAGCCAATTGCAACATTTTTGATTCACATTCTTATCATCACAAACATCCGATGAAATGTTGGTCAAATATTAGCAAGCAAATTATTTGAGCAATATACAATCAAATTACTCTGTTTTTCTTAAATACTTTTTAGAACTTGTTGTACCATTTTGTAGTGTAATTTAAATTTTCACAGCAAAGATATTGAATTCTTTTCTATCAGGATATGGAATTTAGAGAGCCAATAAAAAAAAAGGTATGTTTTAATTTGGAATATATATTTTTAATTTTCTTTCTGACAAGAAAATGCAAAATTGAAATTTTGCTAAGCCTGGTAAACAATGTTTCGTAGTCTCCCCCCCCCCCCCCCCATTACTTTCTTTTCTTGACAAAGAGAAAGTGGTGGAAAATAATTGGTTATAGATATTAAGGAAATAATGCAACAAGATATAGAGAGAAAATGCAAACAGCGCGTAATCATGCTGCATACTCATAAAGAACAGTTATGAAGGCTACTCTTTATTTTTCAATCTTCACTCTCTTTCATCACTGCTAGGATATAATGATAAAAAAACATTGAAATTAATCTGAGATGATAAATTACTGAACAGATATTTGTAATGGCTCCAATGAACAATACATACATTTTCATTTTGGTCAATAATTATAACAGATAAATTAGCATGCTTATGTCAAATAATTTATTAATTCCCTAGTACAATAGTATCAAATGTGGAATTCTGGAATGCATTCCATCAATCAAGACACTGGATAATATTTGCTGTTGTTTAATACAGTACAATTGAAAAGAGAATGAAGAGAAAGAATAAAACAACTAAGAAAATAAAGCAGCATTCTATGTAGCAAGATAAAATGGAGAAAAAAGAGAAAAACAATAAAAGGAAATACAAGGACGATAATACATAAAACACTTATTAAGTGTAGGTCATAGATACTTTATCATACCATCTTCATCAGGATATTCTTGAAGCAAAGAGTGATGAACATGAGATTAATCTCAAATAAAAAGATTTTACAATTAAAAAGCAGCCTTTGAAAAAAAATGCCAATAAAACTTTACTAAGAGCATAATTGAGTAATGATAAACAAAGATTAATAATTAGGATTAGTGCATATTTCCTTTCATGAGCAGTTGTATATTTAATAAAAATAAATAGAATTTGTTGAATAATTTTTCAAAGGCTGTCCTACATAATATTGTGTGCAGATCACTGCAATAATATAAAAGTATTATTTAATGAAATAATTCCATATTAAGAAGCAAATGGTTCTTATAGGCAAATTGCAGCTTCAAAAACTATTGGTCTCCTGATTAATGAGAAAAAATATAAACTGAATTAATAGAATGTAAAACAAACAAACAAACACTAATTTTTTTCACATATTGCAATAAAGAAAAAAATATATTTAGCTCTACTATATCTTGATATAAATGTTTGCATAATGCTTCCACATGAACAATTGACAAATTATTAGGAAAAATGATTAAAATGTTCACGAAATACAGAACAGATATTTTGAATTTGACATTTTCCCTGTGCAGAACATTATAGACATCAAAATGAAAAATTCATCTCTCTTCTGATATCTAGGAAAAAAATCTAATTGTGAAAACTGTAGACATCACTTTTGTACCCAGGAGTTTGGTGTGCCCAACAACAGAATTGAGTTTTTTTCCAAAGAGTTTCAAAGTCAATTCCCTTCATCATGACAGAGAGTTATTACATTTGCTAGTGAACATCACTAGCAAATGTAATAAGGCATTAAGATGACGCATTGAGATTTGAAAATATGTGCCTAAGGTTTGGATTCAGAACAATTTGTAATATGAAAGTGCGATATAATTCTGAAGTTCAAGTAGCATTTCCTTCTTCATCATTTAATAAAATCCTAAATAAAAGAATGAACAAATTACATTTATTTATATTTTTATTGCGGCCAGTAATAACATCCATGCCATGGTTCTAACAATTGTAATATTCAAATAGTTGTCTGGAGAATAAGTCTTATAAATGTAGATTTTATTTCAGTTGCAAAGAATATTTTTCTACCTTCAATTGTAATGAAAGAATTTAGTAAATGCAAATACAAAAGTTTGATATTTCTGGCTTTTTCATATCAAAAGAAAAAAGAAAAATTTAATTCATAAAAATCACTGCAATTTGATATCCTCTCTCTCTCTCTCTCTATTAATATATATTTGTAAATAATATGCTAAGGAAAGGAGACCATTTTGTAACGTTAATAAGAAAATACTAACACAATATCCCATAAATATGCTAATGCTACATAGAGAATAACCCCCACGGATCTACATCAAACAGATTTAAGATGAAAAAATAGAAGTTTGCAGATTATGGTAAAGTGGAAAAGCAGGCACATATTCAAACTCATCGCACAACACCCCTACAGTTACACCTTTACAATTATGTATTACTCAGAAACAAAGATGATTTACAAAGCGTTGAATGTTCATACTAGACAAACCTTGTTGTTGTTTATTATCTATCTTTAAAATCAAATTGCAGAAAAATTAATTTTATTTAAACATGTTTTATGAATAATTGCTTTCAATTAGTAAAACATACAAATAACCAAACAGCAAATTATTTCTCTGCACTCATTTTCTCAATAATTTTCAGTTCAAACACTTAATTGACACAGAATTTCAGGTAAGAGTTATAAAACAGTGAAAGTATTGACAATTTGACTATATTAATACTACCTCAAGATCTGCTTCAAAAAAATTCACTTCAGAAGAGGATCCGATTTCATAAGGAAAACTGATCAGAATACAAATTTGAATAATAAATTCAGTAATTTATTTTGTTTCAAGCATACCATAATTTAAACTAAAATATTTCTGCTATTGGTACCAATAAATTATTATTAAATTAATTACTTTTTTGTGCTTTTGATTACAGCTAGCTTCCTCTCCATTTCCTTAAATCTATAGGTAACAGTATAGGTGACAAGTAATACATTACAACAGAAAGAAGGAACACAATGGATCAAAGAAAACTGGATGAATAACTTGATTGAGATGTATGTCAATGACCATATGTCAGCGATTGTGAAGTTCTTTCTTTACAATTCCTCATACAGGCATACATGTCTTCTATAATTTTAAAATATATAAATTAACTAATGTTTTATCATGATTATTTTATAATAAATATTGTTTCCCTTTGATACTCATTAGGTTGATAGTATAAAAATAGTAACATGGTAAGCAAGATTATACTGGACTTTTGAATTTGTTTGTAACAATTTCAAACGTTTAATATTATCTAGTAATCTGTTTTAAAATACCAAAATGTTTTTTGTGGATATTTATAATGAGCTGTTAATGTGATTTTAACTTGATGAATAGGACTCCCATTTGTGTGTTATAAACTTTTAATTATAAAAATCTTTGTTTTATGAAAATAGATGTCTCTTCTGAAGTAAGACAGTTTTGAAAAATATCATCAATTTTTGTAATGGCAATTTTCTGAAATGAAGAAAGAGAGGGTCACAGGTATCATTTGGATGGCATTCTTATCAACAATAAAATTGGAGCATCTGTCTGGGATTTCAAAATAGCTGCCTTTCTGTACAAACTCTGTATTCCCAACTTACCCTGTACAAACAAACACACATATATGGTTGAAAATTGTATAAACAATTGAATGGGTTTCGGTATCACATAAATGACTGCTTGAGATTGTGAAAAGGCTGTTATTTTGATATTAGAGTCAGACACTCCAATTTTAATTATAGATTATAGATATTAGATTATAGATTTTAATTATAATTATATATTATTTATTATAGATGACAACACACTTCAAAGAAATCATATTAATCAGAGGAAAGTATCCACAGCTCACTACAAGAAATTATCAAATGATACTTGAATGTTACTTTATAATTTATTGACAGATAACTTTAAATAATTAAAATTGATACACAGGATTAAGTGCCAAGAAAGATATTTTCTTTTTAATAACTATTTCTTAAAAACAATAAGAGATTAAAATTAGCATCAAAAAGGAAAATAATATTTATCTCAACTATGATTATAATGCATTAGTTAACTTTTATACTCAATAAGTTTAAAGACTGAAGTTATAAGTCTTTAAGACTAAAGTTTAAGTTTTAAGACTAAATATACTTCTAACAAGCAATGTACTTCAGTATCTGGGTCAATAATCTTCATCTCAATCAATTTTTACTTTCTCACACTTATTAACATAAGAAGAGACAGTAATGCGCACCGGAAAACAGGGATTTTTCAACAAAAAAACTCTTATTGCCGGGCCTGGTAAGGAAAAAGTGGATAAATCCAGTTGCTAAATATAGAAAAATATTCCTCTAACACGTGGTGTAGTCAGAATCCATGTTTTGTGGTTCCTTGATACAGAAAAATCGATTGAATTAATTTCATTTTCTTAATTTTTCGGCTTCCTATAGTAGAATGGAAATATAATTTTAAGAATATTAATGAACAATAGAACCTCAACCTAAATGGCTGGTTCAAGACTGGCTCGGGGATAATTATTTGTCACAACTCCCTGTTACCGCAGAAAACTTTAGGGAATTTCAGGAACTTTGTTGAAAATGATTTGAAGCAATTCTACTCACATAAACACGTTATTAAAATAAACTGGATGTGTCTGTATGTCATTTTCGTATTTTGAAATTTTAAATAAGTTTACAAGTCTCTTGTTCTCATTCTGAAAGGTATGTCACATCAAATCAATTGTTCAATATAAAATGTAAATCAATATAATATTGCATAGTATTTAGAAACATTATGAGAAAATATGTGCTTTGGCAGCACCACTAGTTTCATCATTCAATAATGTACAGTTCCAAAGCGGAGTAGGAATTCTGGTTCTGAAAATCGAGTCTATTATACTTCTCCACCACATGTCACATACTGTTCTTACTGTCTTTTTGATTAACAATAAATCAAATGAAACACTTCCATTGATTGAATTGCATTTCATTTTCTCTTTAACTTAACTTTATTTAACTTAAACTTAAATTAAATTGTTATTATGAAATGAATCTGAATCATCTGAAATCAGAACTGCTCTTTCATTTCTAATGGCACAGAACATACAGGTTATGTTTTGAAGAAAAACAATAGGTACCAAAATTGAACCCTTTGGGACTCTATACTAAATTGACTTTGATTATAAGAGCAGAAAATATCCAATTTATATTTACGAATTACATCATATTAACTTATTTATTCACAATTTTCTATTGTAATTCATTAACATACAGAACTATTGGATACACAATTTTGGTCTTAATTATTATAATTTTAAAGATTGTAACACATAAGAACTTTAAGAACTTGGATTCATTAGTTGGATTGGATTAGTTACTAACCCTTTACTGCCTTATATCTTTAGTAACATAAACGTTGTAAATGTTGGAAGGCATCTGTAAGATGACATGACATTGAGGGTTGTCAGCTGGGACCTTTCAGATAGGTGGTTCGCCCTACAGGTTGGGGGACATCTCTCAGATGACACTGCCTATTCTATGATCCAATCAGAGTGCTTCTCAGAGATGAAGGCTGCTTTTCTTCATATTTCTGGATAAGATCTTCATTTAACAATGAGATTGTCGTGAGAGAGAGTCATGAATTGAAAATGGATGGTCTATCGAAATACATACAAGCACTATCCGATCAAAAATGTTTAGCCACTCTCTTTCTTGTCAAACTTGTCCTGGTTATCTGGCCCTCCAACCAGGTGAATGTTTTGAGCTGTTTCACACTCCCAAAAATTTCAAGGGAAATTTGTATGTAAAAATGATTTCTGTATACATTGATCTTTGAATTAAAAATAAAATAATTGTTTTCTTCCATTATATTTAGTAGTTACTTTCCAAAATAGTGCAATGAATATATTAACTACTAAAGTATGTCAATTTGGATCATGACTTCCAAAATTAAAGAAAATATATTTTAATTTTTTGCAATAGTTATTCAAATATTTAGTTCATTGTGAATTTATAGCAAAAATAATAAAGAACAAGTTCAATACTGCTTAAAATACAATTCCAAATGAATAAAATGTTATAGACTCCTTGTGAGACTGCAAAACAATGACTGAGCTGGCATTGAAGCGCACATACCCTGCGAGTCATTTTCTTAGGTCATCTCAAAAATGCCCTCTTCATGCAGGATAGCACATTGCCTGCAGGCACATGGCTGAGAAATCATTTCAAGTTGTCATCACAGACATGCTGTATGAGTGCAAAGGCTTAAGTAATCAATTTAGATAATTATTAAAAATTAAAAAATCATGAAAAATATCCAATTGATAATTTTTTTTATTTGACATCAACTTGATATCAGCAAATTTTCATCAGATTTAACAAGAAATTCATAAAGATAGAGAATTATTTATGAATGCTTGCCACTTTTCATTCTTTGCCTAATAATTCAAAAATTAATGAGTCTAAATATTCAAAAAATCACAAATACACCTTTAAATATAAATAAATTCTGTATGTTCATTTTACTCGTAATAGTCAATTCTGAATTATATAAAGAGATGAAAACCCGAAAATTTGAATATACTCTTTTTTTGAATCAACTTCATCAACAGATCATATTCATGTATTCAAATCAAATCATTACCTACAGAGGAAAACCAGTATAATAGGATCCTGAAAACCCTTTCAGAAAAGCTTTAACTACATGAATCAAACAATTTCATATCTTCTGTCAATTTACTAAAATATTTTGAATGTAAAATAGCATTTAAATTCTTTCATACAAAACATACCACTGTAATTGATCAAATAATAACAGGAATGGAATTACGTGTGTATGCGCATGTGTGCATGTGTATACTTATGTGTGAGTGCATGTGTGAAAATTCATGATAACTGTTTAAAGTTATCCCCATGTGAGCATTTTCAAATTTCTCAAAAACAAAATGACACCAATCAGACTTTAAAATGAATTTGGAGTGGCTGAATGAATACAAACAGTTTACAAAAGTAGATGGACAGAAGTCGTCACCAAACATGTTTTTATGAAATAGAAAATATGTGTGTGAAAAGTGCAAGGTTGTTTACACAAAGCATGTGAACAGTGTAGCCATGATCTGGGGGGGGGGGCATTGATGAAGGGGACCATGCCTCTTTCCTAAATCCAACACTGTTTAATTTGCCTCTGCAGCATCATAATAAGATGGACCTAGGGTTTGAGAAATGAAATACATGGCACATTTTTGACACAACAAAAATTGCTGGGTCAAATGCAATGATTGTTTGGAGGGGAATTCTAGAGATGGTTGCACTGATCAGTAGCTTTTGTGGCTGCTCCTATCTATATAAGGCAAATGCCAAAGCAGTACTACTCTCACAAATGCTGTATGCAATCATTTCTTCCTCATCCTTGTCTCTTCCTCTTCCCTTATACACATATTTACCCTTACATTCACTTCACTACCACATTGAAAGACTTAGAGCTAAGAGTTTGTCCTGAGAGAGGTTCTCCACTAGAGGGGATACCTGAAGGAGAATGAACCCACAAGCCAACCTGTTCATCAGTGCTAAATCTCACATTCCAATAGAAGATGTATACCGCCATTTCCTGCGATATAGCATGCAAAACATATATGGAGCGATTAATTCTGATGACTCTAGAAACAATAAATACTTGGTCACTCCAACATTGATCACTAGTGAACTCAATTTATTGAAAAGAAGTGTCACATACATATATTAATTGCATCACGTTTCAAACTAGTATTCAGAATGAACCCCAGCAGGTGGAATTTCATGAATAAGTTCTGAATTTTGTGTCTCTAGCACAGGGATGTATATTTCTCAGTCGAGTGCCAGAAGTGCAGTTAGACAATTGCATGTAAGGAAAGTTTGTCATACTTTATTCGAGTTTTTCATGCTGCTCTATGAAACATTAACAAGGATATTGTTCAGATTACTTCTACTTCTGCTTTGTAAACCATCCTTAGTTCTGAGTACGCAATTTACAAGAAGCTAGGGGTATTTTTGAGAATTCACAGTGAAGGACTGAAGATCATAGAAATGCAGTATTACTTCACTTTGTTTCACAGAAAGACAATTTCAAAAATATGTATTTGCAAACTTCTATGTAAATATATTAAAATATAACAAAATATAACAATAATAAGTAAAATATAACAATAACACATATAATTCGAAAATAAAAATGATTTTAATTTATTCAGAATGCATGCAAACACAAAAAATTTATTGACCGCATGTATCTTCTAACTGTAAAAATATGTACTTACATACAAATCTGTTCCCTAGTAATAACTAATCAATGCCTTTATGAGAGAGTTGTATTGCTAAGTTGTAGTTACAACTTTTCTCGTGATACAGTGGTTTTATCCTGAGCAGGACAAATTATCAAAATATGAAAATGATACTTAAAATTATTCTCACTTTTCATTATGTTCAACAAATATCATCATGATCATCATTATTAAGAAGAAAGTTGGGAGAAACAAACCATGTCTTTAGAATTCTTTTCATTGAACAGAGGGGACTAGTATAGATTTGAACTGGCAACTTTGAAAATTGTTCAAAATCCATTTTCTATTATAATTTTTTTATTTTTATAGTTCATAACAACAAATATTCCTTTATTCCTTCCTGACATAAAATGTTTATGGGGTGTAAATTGTACTCTAAAAATGTGCTTAAAGACCAATAATTTTATATCATCATTATTTAACCTAATATATAAATAGGTAAAATGTAATATTTTTCAATTTGGTAGGAGGGAATCAAATTATATATTTATATTTTATACATTCTTCAAAGAATTTAAGATCTTTGTGCACCTTAAAAAAGTCAAGAAACATGCTTTAGTGCACATGTGCATGTGTACTTGTTCAAATGTTTTACATTTCAATTCAAATGTAGGAATAAAAAGTAATTTAATTCACTCAGTGTGTTTTCACGACTAGAGAAGAGGACACAGAATAGAAATAAATTTCCTGATAATTCATATTTGTAATGTAAATTTTTCAAAGTATTAACTTAAAGACAAGAAATAAATGCTTTGCAATAGTTTTACCTCTGATCCGGCCATGTCTTCTGCCATGAACATGTACATCATGTTCATTCTTAACAATATCCACTACATCACTGAATCTATCATGGTGTTGAAGGTGCGGGGGAACATGATGATGAGGGTGTCGATGAGGTGATGGACTCCGCCTTGATGGGACTGGGGAATGCACTCTCCTATAACCATAAAATCATGAGTTAATATTCCAAAAATTAAACGGATTCATGGGATCATCACATGGTTTTTATTGCGGTTCATAAAATTCTAAAAAGAATCTTGCATGAACTTAGACATTTAGAAACCAATGAAATGGGAATTCTTTGAAATTATTTTCAATAAATCATGAACATAATATATTTGTTCAAATGTCTCACCTTGGACCCGGTGAAATTTGTCGAGGGTAATCTGAAGGATGCAATCGATCAGGAAGGGAATCCAGTGATGGATGACGTGATGTGCCATCTTGTGGTTCCACAATCTGCACAGATGTTTTCATAATTTAATAAGTTAAAGAATATTGTAATGATAAATGTTAAGATGACAGACATGCTTATGAGTAATTCTATGATCTGAAAAAACGTCCCTTATGCATGTTTTTTTTTTTTTTTTTTTTTTTTTTTTTTGCTACAAATGCACAGAGAGCTATCAATTTTACAAAAATTCATACTAATTTATACATTAAGAAAGTATTTCATAACCATAATATTAAAATAGTCATTGGAAGATGGTAAAAATTCAGTACAAAAATTAGAGAATTATTGACATTTACATGTACAATACCCATGAAAAGAGGAACTGTATTGTTATATGAGGGTAATGAGTCAATGTAGCTATATTCTGGGTAACTAATTTTCATTCAATCAAAAGAACATAAAACCAAGAATATCTTAATACCTGTGTTAATAAAATATGATCAAATTACAATTTCAAAAAATTAATCATGTTCTCAGGAAATACATAAAAAGGGGTTGAAAATTACAGTAAGGAGGATTAATATCTTAATATATAATTTTGAAATTGAGAAGTTTACGTATTTTCTGTGCAAATTTTAGTTACCATTTATTGAAGATCCTGAAAACTAATCATACCACTCACAATGCATAAAATGAGAACAGAAAACATTTTGATAACTTCTCTGTATTTCCTACCTTCCATGTGCAGTCATGCCACACTACTGTTAACTCTATAATGTGCGAATTAACTATTTTACAATGGAAAGTGAAACATGCACCTAAAATTATATCATGCTTTACCAACACATGCAAAACATTTTTTGATGCCATTCAAATTTGATCACCATATAAACATTAAAATATACACTTTTTACCATATACAGCGATGCACAGAAATTAACTGTTGAAATTGTAACTTCCAGATGTGCTGCATATATAATGTATGAATATATAGATTGAAATACTTATAAAATTCATAACAGTACGTGACTTGATTGTAGAATGGCATGATCCAAATCTGCTCTCCTATGAACCCGCATTCTAAAATTATTCATAGTAAGAATTCTATTTAATCTTCTGATATTAAGAATGAGAGAAAGCTGATTTGGATACACTGAAGTATTTTGTTTATAATAAATTTGACACATGTAATGAGTACACAGAAAACAGAAGCCATTTTACTAATTATTATTATTATTATTATGAATTAGATATAACTTACTGACACAGCTTCATAAATTACCTTCATTTGTGATATTTAAACAAAACATAACATAAACAAAATACTATATAAGTAAATCCCAAACTTCAGACTTATAATAAATATTTTGCTATTTCACAACTACATTAATTATTGGCTTAGAAGAAAAAATGCATTGCACTTTATGAGATTTTAACACAAACTTACAAATACTGATTTGTTCATATTATATACCAAAGCAAGTCAAGTAAAGATGAAACATATTTTCTATACCTTCCTAAAATTGCCTATCAAATTCTAATATTCATGAAGTTATTCTCACAAAATAATATTATTTAAAGTTTGAATTTTACTTCAATTAGAAGTACATATTTACAATAGGCAACACAATGGACAAGAAAAGGCAAAGAAATTTAAAGCCTAATACCATTAAGTTATCTTAATAAGAAATAATAATGTGCTTTACAATTTATTTTATATCTTGTCTGCCTACAACATGCTTTATTATAATTTTGCTACAAAACAACAAATCAAGATATTTTTAATGTATTTATAACTATTTAAAATATATTACTGAAAATGTTTTCTTATCTTCTACTGATGAATGAATAGAATGTTCACCAGAGGTTCTCAAACCTTTTAATGTTTGCTCCCTTCTAACTCAATACTAAAAGTTTCAGAACCCCTCATGATGAAATTTTCCAAAAGGCAAGGTTTATGCTTTTTCCATAACAATCATTATTACTTTTGTATTCATTAAAAATATTATTTTTAATAAATAATTTACCTGCTTGGTGATATTAAAATTTCTTTAATATTAAGAGTATTTCAGACTTTTCAGTTTAGCGGTTCATTTCTTCTTCATATCCTTCAGTACATAGTTCTTCAGGTACTCTGTACAAGATTGATTTGCATGTACAATGGTTGAGAACCTCTAATGAAGACTACGTCTTTTTGTATTAGTTTTCTATTACCTCAGTCATATACATACATATGTATGTACATGAACTCACACTGTGGGTAAAATGGTATTAAATCAGAAAGAGATTAATACAAGATTTTTTACCCACAAAGTATCAAACAAAACAGTGTCAACTTCTTCATTTGAGAATTTCCTAGACAAGAAAATACACAAAATAGAAGAAAAAAGAAAAAAAGAAAACAAAAGAGAGAAAAAGAAGAAGAAGAAAAAAAAGAAAAAAAGAGGATGACAATTGAAAGGAGGTGAAGAATTTAAGGAGAGCTAATGGAATAATATTCTTAGAACTTCAGTTTAAAATGTACATTTCAGAAAAAATTTAATCCATGGAATAAATCTTCTCCTTGATTCCAATTATTTTGAAAAGTTAGCAGTAAGAAGTAAAATGATGATAGTTTTAAAAAAATTATTATTAAATAAAACAAACTTAAGAAGAACTACATTTTAAAAATTAAATGCAATTTTAACACTTGACACACACTGGTGGAATGTAGAACAGAAATTGAATAAGAACATTACCTATAATTTCTCAAACCTTATAACTGAGAAGAAGACTAAATTATTACTGAGCATATAGCAGAGTGGATTGATTCACATAGGATTGCACTATTAAATATCAGGAATAAATAATTTCCGGTAATAGGGATTCTCAAGATGAGACAAGGTCAACAAATAACATCTCTCTTCTGGTGGCAATCAATGATAATATTACAAGGGTAAAATAAGATAAAAATGAGAGTAAGTTCAGGGGCTAGTAAATGAAAAAATTGTGATGTTGTGTGCCCACTACTATGACTAATCTAGACACACTCATCCGGCATTATGAACCCACTAGTATGAGAAAGTTACCAGTTGTCAGAAAACTAAAAAGAAAAGGACACCCTCCAATGGTATTAGTGGAATAAGTTTCCTTATGGAAGGATACTCTGCCTTTGGTGGGTCCTTTAGACTAGCATTCTTCTGAGTGAGGAATGATGTTTACTTGTTCTTGAGGTGAGAAATCTTCTCTCATGGCAGAGAAATCAGCAGTCATTTGCTCATAGGTTGAAAATCGGGAAGGAAAGATGAAAATCACTTGATTAATCTTTTAGTTACGAATGGGAGGCAGGTTTCAGCTCAGTGGAATGAATGGGATATTTTTTTGCCTGGATCCCAGAGACATTTAACAGCTCTTATCTCTAGCTTACCAAGGATGACAAGCTCAGTTGTGGCAATTCCCATACACTGAAGCCTCAACCTACTCAATCCGGAAGGGAAGTATTGATAGAGATAGGTCTCAAGGTGCCATACGAGTGATCATTGGTTACTATGACATTTCACACTATTACAATGTGCTGTGGCTTCTGAAGCTTGGGTCACTTACATTTGCCTGGAAACAGTGCCCTAACAGAGAGATAGAAAAAAAAGGAGAAGGAATCTAAAAAAGAAGAATAAGAAAAAAGGGAGCAAGCCTCAGACATTGCCTTGAGATCCCATCAACTTTCTTCAGGTTCAAAAAGTTTGTATGTAAGCAAGCACAGAGAAAGTGGCTGAATCTTGTTCTTATTAAATTACTTCTTCTAATAAGTTGTGTAGTCAGAACCCATTCTGTGGGTTTTTGAAACCGAAAAATTTACAGTACAATGTCTGCCCATCCGTCTGTCCGTCCATCCATCCGTCTGATAACAACGCTAAACAGAAGGCAGAAAGAATTTTCACTGAAATGTCTCCAATTGATCTTGATGACGTTGCACCCCCTTGAATTCAAAACCTATGTTTCATATTTTTGGGTATTCATTATTTAAAGTACCTATAAGACACTGACCTTTATTTACACATGAAAAGAAGAAACGACCCCTCATTGATTAAATTTGTGCTATGGTCGCATATCTCTGGAAAATACTCTTCTAGTAATAAAAAGAGAAAGAATATCCTAATATAGGCTAGATGACAAAGATGTTATTGACACAAATTGTTCATAATTTCTTATATAAAGGCAGGATAACATTCTACTGTTTTGATGTATTTATTATCTTCTTCCCAAAGGTCTTCTGAATGTAAAATGATAAGGTCTTACAAGAGTAAGAATATTATCATTATTTAATAATTTCCTAAATTTATTTTGTTCTGTGGACTATTATCTTTGAATAAAATACACACACACACACATATATATAGTAAATAGTACATAGTAAATGACCACCAGCCTCATAATCATAGTTTTCCAAACCATTTAACTGAACATATCTAGAGAATATTATTTTAAATCTATATTTTTATGAAAAGTGAATTTGTAGGGAATATTTTATTGCATATTTTTGTGAAAATAATTACTCCCAAAATGAATAATAGTATAGTGAAATAAAGACATTTTATATTTGATTTAAAGAAGTAATAGCTTTAAATGCAGAGAAGAATCCTTTCCAAACTAGAAACATAACAATTTCCCCCTCCCCAGTTTCATAGATTGTCAACCAACTGTTGTTTAAAACTAAAATATTTTCATTGAAATTCAGAAAGAAGATATTTCAATTTAAGAAATATTTGCACAAATTTTAAATGAGAAACGACTAGTAGTATGGACTTTCATACATGATTCTGTCAATAAAAATAAGAAAATTTAAAGTTTTTAAAACAATACAGCATTAAACAAACAAGAATCATTATGGTGGGTTTAGATGCCCTGTTTTTCCCAAATTCAGTAGTTTCTATCATAATTTCTGAGATAACAAAAAATTATTACATTCTTGAAAATAGCTAGTTTTCATGTTTGTGTAGCAAACACATCACAAATTTTACCAACAAATTGAACAAAAGTTAGTTTTCTCTTAAAATGCCAATAGAAAATGCATATAAATAGCCTAATAAAAATGAGTGCAAGCAACAATGTATCATGTATAAGAATACAAAACTGGTCATCAAAAATTAAATATTTCTGAATTAAATAAAAAGTAAATGGCTCTCAAATCACTGTGCAAGTGTGCATCTTTGTATAAGGCACTACCCACAAATTATACTTACACTTTACAAACTAACATTCAGACACACCAGAACACTCAATTACATCATGAAATACATACATTAATAAAATGAACACCTGAAAAACTAAACATATGTTAGAATAAACTGACTATTGTATAACATATCTCTAACACATGACAAGCTAAATAAAATACCCACTAAAACTATGAAACAAATTGAAAATATCAATTTATACCTACATAATACATTTGAATTACTGTTTCAAGGGTCCTAACTATACATCTGCCTCTAACGCCTCTAAAGACTTAAATTTTCTAATATTATAACAAATTTCACAGAATGTGTTATTGTTATTACTCAGCCAAACACAGAGTTCAGGTGCTTTTTTCTATACTATATATCAAATGAGGAAATACAATTAAATAGCAGGGGTAAACACCACTAGCAGTAGGTATGTATTACAAAATGTTATTCTAATGAGATCACTAGACATTCTGATAGGATATGGCTGCAGTATCAATGTTGGCTTCATATTTTCATTAGTTAACCATTTTTTACATGATTATTTAAATTTCATATTTCCTTTTATGCTAATACTGAAGGTATATGAATCTTTATTGCATTTACAACATAGAGCTAATACAATATGTTCATGCTCCAACTTCAAATCTACTTATATTTCTTATGTTTTGTTATAATTGTATAGATCAGAACTGGAGCCAATTCCTTGATTTCTTACAATGCATTACAACAGCACTCAGGTTTATTACTGGTTCACAAAAGACCTATGACTATGACAGTATTATAACATTTCCGAGAGGAAAAGTTAAAAAAAAAAAAAAAAAAAACAACTCATAAATATGTTTAATTTCCATGTCTATACAAGAATTATAGTTCATGAAAGATTTTTATCACTAAATCAGAAATTTCCCATGACATTTTTCTGTTTCTTTATTAATATAATTTAATTCTAAAAGGTTTTAATTTTCCCCCCAGATTTCATACTGTCTTGTACTGTTATGAGAGTAAATTAAATCAAGAATTCAAATTTAAATATTTAATTATCTAAATTTAAAATTTAAAAATTATTTAAAATTTATATAAACTTTGTCAGAAAAAAAACACACAAATTTATTATAACAGACTTTCTAACAGGAGGATCTAATGAAGTTGTATCTGTTGAAATTACAAAAGGAGTTCAAAGGCAGTATGCAGAAGTGCATATCAGAATAAGAATGAATAGTGGGAGTAATACAAATAACTTAAGAACCACCAGAGGTCTGAAATGGGGATGCAAATTGCCACCATACCTGTTCAACATATAAGCCAATAACATGATGAAACAATAGAAGCAAATTGTGAGAAAAGGAATAAACCTCAACAAAAGACACAAGGTCCAAACAATCTTGAAGGCAGATGATATGATACTAATGGAATGAAGACGACCTGCAAATCACAGTAAATGCATTAAATAAAATAGCACTGACTTATGTCTTGAAAATTTCCACAAACAAGGCTAAGACAACAGCAATTCAAGATAATGAAGTGAGAAGAATTTAAGATGTAGTAGATCAGAAATCATAGAGCAAATGTCAAGATTTAATTATTTAGGCATCATTACTGGACCAAACACAGAAAAAATAAAAAGCAAAATACAAAAATACAACATCCAAGGGAATAATTTAGAAGCATTTTGGGAGAGAAACAATGCAGGAGGCACAATTATGAATTCACAACATAACAAAACCAATGCCAATGTAGCCTACAGATCAGAAATGTAGATTCTAAAGCTCACAGACATCCAAAGGCTGCAAGCTACTCTGATAGTATGTCATATATCAGGAATCACAAGACTTCACTGACAAAGAAACAAATGTATTAGAAAGAAGCTCAAGACAAAGAATATGGTCGAAGACATACAAAGAACCAGAAGAGATACCTCACCCACATCCATGTAATGAAAGACGAAAGCTGCCTTATAGTACACTTTGCCCTTAGAGCACACAGTCATAGATCAAAGAAAACATGAGGCACTCAGGATAACCTGAAGGAATGACCACCAGATCTACTGATCAAATGGGAACAGCACAACAAACATGCCTTAAACACCTGCAGTTGTTGATTATGATGATGATGATGATGAAAGGGTTTTAATTCCACTAAATGAATTATGGCAAGTGGAGTTTGTGTGTTTCAAAGAAAAATTGTCTGCATCAGCAAAAAAGGTGTTTTAGAAGAGATCTATAAAATTTGTTCCTGTACATGTAAATAGAATCATAATATTTTGGAATAATAATACATTAGGTAGGAAACATAATATAATTCACATTCAAAATTTCCTAAAAATTTAAAGTATTATTACAAAAGTAATCAGATTGTCAATGTATGTTATAAATAAAATTATTATTGAGGTGTGAAATATTACAACATAATGAAAGAAAGAAATTTATGGAAGCTTACAGTGTTAGTGAATTATGTATTCAATAAACAACAAGTGGTTCTACATGTTCTTCCATGTATTATTTATAAAAGATTGTGTAATATAATATTGTCTCTTGTGTTCTACTAAATCTTCACACAGATCTTTAAAAACTCAACAGTGAAACAAGCACAGGAGATTTGAATCTGCAATTTAGGAAATTTCAGAAGTTTTATAAGTAACATTGGATTTAAGAGCTTTTCACTCTATGCAAGGAAAAAATTTAAGAGAAAAAGTAGGACCATTCTGAGATTCAAATCCTGGCCTTAGCAATATAAGTCTACAATCTTGCCCTAAGAGCAATGGTTAGTAGTCTGCTTAAAATGAGTGCAAATAAGAAGTGAATTATTTATACAAAAACTTCTGAGATATTTTTTTAAAAAAATGTTACTAGATTACATAATGAAATATATTAATTATATTAATCATTATTAATTTAAATTATAGATAAATTGCAATCAAATCTATTACAGTATCTAATTTAATGCACATCCTAAGCTGTTTTTAGTAGAACACTGATCCTAAGTTGCATTCACTCAGAACTGTTAGAACTTTATTCTGCCATAATGTAAAAAGAAAATATCAAGAACTATAATAAGACAAGTTGCTTTATAATACTATATGCTTTGTAATCTTCAAACTAATGCAAAATGAAAACAAAAGCAATTTTGTGATTTTAAATTATATGACTGAAAGGAAGAAACAATCAAAACATTAAATAATTCTTTGCATAAGAAAATCTGTTAATTCCTAACTCTTCCCCCATAAAAAATCATGAGATTTGGAAGAACACCTATTCTCCCTTAATTCTCTCATATGTAATTTATAAACAGCTCCTTAATTGCTTTCTCTTTAATAATAAAAACACTGCTTCAATCAATACATGACCTTTGGAATATTTCTGAAGAGCATACTCTATCAGAAAACTTTATGAAAAATACAAGACAATAGGCAGATGGATAGATAGATGAATATTGAATCTCAACAGTACTTGAAATGCACCTGTCTAAATCTTGAGGGTAAATTTTTGACCTATTAGAAAACTTTCTTATCAATGGAAACTATTTATTAAAAAGGCTCCTTAATACAGTGTTATAATGTATTTTTTTTTTTATTTGTTGGTAGGTCAACACCTTCACACTAGATTATCATTTGAAAGAAAAAATTTTAAAAAATACTTGAAATACCAGTCTAATTGCAGAAAATGATTTAGTCTGTGCAACATTAAATAAATAAGTTTATCTCAAATTTTTTGGGAAAAAATGCCTTCATAAATTTATCAAAACTTAAAATTTTCTATTTGTAAGTTATAAATAAATAAACATTTCTTCTAAAAAATGCTAGAAGAACCAGTAATGCCTGAAGGCTGCTCAGTGTATGAGGTTTTATACAAAGTTTCCATATACATCACCACAAGTCTTCAACACTGTTCACCTTTTTTCTCCTGTAACAAACAAATGATAAAAAGTAATTAGTGACAATATGCACATGAATTTGCAGTATAAATATGTATGTAACACGTGTATATGTAACAGGATATGTACACACACACACACACACACACACACACACACACACACACACACACACACACACTACCTTTTGGATTAGTAGGGAGGAATATTGGAATATGTAATACGATATTGGAAGAGCAGAAAATTTCTTATAATTCTTTATTAGTCATACCATAGACATACTAATTAATGCTCCTATTGATAAATTCAAATCTTATAATCATGTTCCTAAAATAGACAACATAGACAACATTATTTCTTAAGTTGCTGGCCCCAACCAACTTAAAAAGGATATGTTTACCAGACAAAGGTTTGGAAAAGTGTTATGAGATGATTATGATCAGTGTATTTCATTTGTATCTTGTAGTTAAAGAAAGCTATTAACACTGTAATTAAAGTATTAAAATTGTTGACCAATTATTGTCCTGATTTTATAATTATATTATAAACTATTAAATTATAACGTTTTATTGAGTAATATCTCATTACAAGAATAACTGCTTTGATTCTTTAAATAATCCTATCAAAAGCAATGCATCTGAACATGTAAACTGAGTATTATATAAAAAAACCTTTATGCTCCTTCAATCTAAATTTCTTCAATCTATTTCTTGCCAGCAAAATACGTGCATTCTATAAGAAAGAAAAGCAGGTAATCAAGAAGTTAAAATGAGATGTCAAAGCCCACAAGTAACTATGTTATACACAGTAACAATGAAGGAAATATCAAAGAACATGGCACAGACTTTCCAACAATGCAATCAAACAAGACAATCCAACAATTTCAAACAATGGTAAGAAGTATGTAAAATTATGATGTATGTAAATGATTTGCTGAAACCTATTCTTCTTAAGTTTCAACCATCTCTCTGAAAACTATATTGCCATCAAACTGCATGAAACATGGCAAACAGTTACAATTTCTAATATGTACTGAGACCAACATGACCATGAAGATTGTGCCTTAAGATTGTGACCAAGAAAATGTTTACTTGGTCATTAACACAGGTTTGGGATGACTGCCAAGCAATAAGGCCAAGTAATAAGGTCAAATTTTGGTATGCTGAAATCAAATACGCACATGCTTCTTCACATTACATCTGCATTTACTTTCTTGCACTTATTTTGTAAGAAGAGAAACTATTGTATTTTTTGGCAGAGAAACTCTTATTGCGAGGCCCTGATGACAAAAAAGTGAGTACAACTTATTCCTATATATGATAAATTACTTCATTTACATGTGATGTAGCCAGAATCCATGTTCTGTGCATCCTTGATTCAGAAAAAACAATTGACGGCAAAACGTCTGTCTATCTGTGAACAATGTAAACGATTATACCATTCCCCCAATTTTCTCCAAATTGATATTCTTCAATCGATCTTAATGAATTCGAGGCTTTGGGTGTTTCAAATGGATATTTTGAGTTTTAAGTGTTCTTAACATGACGCCTCAAAAATATTTTCAACATTTTCTCAAAAATGGCTCAAATTTGTTTTAAATTAAACCTTGCTCTTGGATAGCATAAAGAAAGCTTAAGAGAATGAAGCAGGTCTCATGTTTATTGAAATCTCGAAAATTGCAAAAGTGTAATTTTTGGGGGCATCTTCTTAGAGCTACAAAATTGAAGACAGAGATTTTTACTAGAGACTAACTCTGCTTTAAAAAATCAGCACTTAAAAAATTTCAAAAATTGCTAAAAAATCTCATATTTTCAAAAATTGCATGTTGAAAATATTGGTTTGAGACAATTACAATTTTAAGCGTTGGCAGTTGAACCTCACGGCGTTTTTATAGCGTAGTGGTATGACGGCAAATTAACTCGTAGGACCTGAGTTGGAGTCCTACTGTGGAAAATACAACAGGATCTCAAAAAATTAATTTCAAAATCTCTTGACTACTTAACAGACGAATCAAAGACAAATTGAAGATGATCTTGGCTGTCTGGGTGATGCCAACCTTGGCTGTGGTGCCAAAGTTTCAACCATCTTGTCATGTTCTTCCTCAGACCAGCCCTCCCATTTTCCCAGACTCTTTTCTTTCGAAAAGTGAAAAAATATTAACAATACAATAGCACAATAGTGATGACAGAAATTTCTTTCCTTAAAGAAAAGTTTAAAAAAAAATTAAATCTTTAAATAAGGTCATGCACAATTTTATTGAAACAATGAGTAGTTTTTAGATACTTTTTACTTGCATTTTTTATATCTCAAAAATGGCTCCAATTTTTGTCATTCATTTTGTTCCTTGGATAGAGTAAAGAATGCTTAAAAAATGATGCTGGTTCCATTTTGATCTCTCTGTATTTTCAAAAACTGGCAATCAAAAAATTAACATTGCAAAACTACAATTTTGATTAAGGAATGTTTTCCTTAATAAAATCAGCTATAAACTAGATCTTGAAATAATGTTAATGAAATTCTCAAAATTTTTGAAAATTCACATTTTTGAAACGTTTTTAATGGTTGGAAACACTTTTGCTGGCTTGTGTAGTATCAAAATATTGCATAGGCCTTATAAATAATGTGAGAAATTATGTTCTGTTTGACCACTACTAGTTTTAACTGATAATATGAGTCAAGAATACTATTCTACATGATAAAAATTATCATGACTTACTTCCCTTGATCTTTCAACACACACAGCTTTTTCTGTGACCTGAGATCATATTTTTTCCGCATTTTTTCCTTATCTGCATTTGGGTGTTAAATTTCGAGTTCCATGATTCTTTTTTTTCTTTCTCTCCGTTAATCGGATTTGGAAAGCACAAATATCAATTGAGCCAAGGGAAAAAAATAATTTCTGTTACTTCAGCACTGAAAAGTTTTTTTTCCATTGTCGTCGTCGTCGTATACGTCGTCGTCGTATCCGTCGTCCTCGTCGTCGTCCTCGTCGTCGTCGTCCTCGTCCTCGTCGTCGTCCTCGTCGTCCTCGTCGTCGTCCTCGTCGTCGTCCTCGTCGTCGTCCTCGTCGTCGTCCTCGTCCTCGTCGTCGTCGTCGTCGTCGTCGTTATTATTATTATTATTATTATTATTATTATTATTATTATTATTATTATTATTATTATTATTATTATTATTATTATTATTATTATTATTATTATTATTATTATTATTAATTTCCATTATTCTAAATCCAGAATCATAAAATACTTGAATCTGGAACAAACCACTCCATTTAATCCATGAAGTTGATGATGACAAAGTTAATTTTCAATAAAGAGAAGAATTTGTTTCCAATTGTATTTTTCAAGTTTTATAATTTAACATAAACTATCAGAAGTTTAGAACTGGCAAATCTGATTTTCTTTCCAATGTATTAAGGAATTTAAAAGAGTGAAAAATAAGAAATTTCTTTTAACTTGGAAATTTCAGCTTACATTTATTAAATATACTGACATGATGCAAATAAATGGTTTGTAGATTTGCATTTAATCTAGGAGAGATAATGTCTTGCCTACAAATGCATATGGTCACCTGGAAGAAAAGTGATCCCAGAGGATCTCCAGGGATGTTTTTTAATATAATGAACTACTATAATTTGGTATTTAAGTTACATCCTTAACTTCACTTGTTAATTACTTTTTTGATTGAAAATTATTAACACAAACATAAAATTCATCAAACTTGTTGATGCATCAGATCATAATTTTTTCTTTCATATAATGCAGAAGAAACATTAATTCATGATAAGTTGTAATTTGAGAATATGTGATAAGTTCAGTAATACTTTTTACATACAATCTTTACGAAAAAATTAATGCGATTTGCATACTACTCTTTTCTTGTTCTTTTCAAATTCAAGGGCTCCTACATGAACACAATGCAAATTTCCATCTGCAATTCTTGTTTCTGGCAATTTCTGGACAATGTATCAATAATGTTTTGTCCTCCTGAAGTTGTTCATGCCTGTTTGGATTTTGTTACAAAAAATGGAGGTTATTGCAAGGCACCATCGGTGATGCACTGGCTGGCTCTGCTTTTCAACGCGGTTCAAAATAGGAGAGCGCACAGGAGTTTTCACCTTCAGAGACATTCACAAGATAAAAATAATTTCTGAGAATTGATAGCCTGCAATTATATGATGAGTAATGGGTTATGTATATAAATGATTTGGGGGAAGGTACTGAAAATCAAATGGGTATGCAACATTCTCAAACAATACTGTAGTTGGAATAGTAACATCCCGAGTCCTAGTTCTCTTACGCGACCCCTGCGGGGTTTTAACACATGTGAAAGGTGTTCAACAAAATTAGTTATCATGGCAACAACATCCAAAAGCTCCTCTAGGTTTTAAGAACACACACTACTAAAACTATTGTAGAACCCAATATTTAGAAACATTTCAATTAACAAACTAATGTAGTCTGTTACTGTAATACTTATATTAAAGAAATTCAATTTGATATAAAGGACCTACATTTATTCTAATTATCTCAATTACTTCATTGACAGCTTCATTGACAAACATTCTTCATTGACAGCTTCTGAGTTTCACCTCCTTCTATAAGTTTGACCTTTTCATTTAAGGTTCAAGTTTTATGGTTTTTCCAACAAATTGTTCAACTAGTAGTGAAATTCATAAAAATCACACCATCGCACTGCATAGTTTGGTTCAATTGGAATGCTTGCTTACTCTTTCAATGCACAAAACGTCTCGGCTACTAACACTTACTGATACCCCTCGCATGACATTAAAAAATGCATCTCTGATCAATGTGTTGTGATTTTCAACACAGGGCACTGAGATGCATGAGTAAAAGCCATGGCCATACATCTTCCCACACTGAGAGGGTCGGAAGGGAGGGAATACTCCTATTGCCTATGCCTTGAGAGAAAAACGATTCAAAAGTGGAATTCTATGCTAACAGAAGCTCCTCTCCTTCAATGTGCATCTGCCATGACTAAATCACATGTCACTAGGATAGAGAATTTAAAACTGACTTGTATTAATTTCATTAAAAATATCTTGTGTTTCTGTGCCAAGTGCATTACTTTCACAGGAATTCTGTTTAATAATCTCCCCCTCCCCCGTAGGACAAGTTCTGTTCCTGTGTTAAATACCATTTAACTTCAAAGGCCAGAGATATTTTCCAGCTAAGGCAAGTTTCTGGTTTAGACAGTTTCACTCAAACTGTATTTCAATATTTGTGTAGGCAATGATCTTATTGGATTTAAGTTGTGTATAGTCCTGTAATGGGGATTTCCCACTTGATTAAAATTATGTCAAATAAGATAAATTAAAAAAAAAATCTACATTAAAATTATTCAATTTAAAAACAAATTTTAAAATTTCAATGTTACCCCCTGGCTACACTGTCCATGTTCTATTTTCTCACATTTTTTTTGCACAACACAAATTACTCAAGATATTTTTATAATGCAAGTCTTACGATTTTGTATTGAAACATAAGAATAATTTTAAGAATTTAATGTACTTTTCATATGAATGGTATGGTACTTATCATATTTGTGCCATTTTTTCAAAGCAAGACTTTTCTTCTCTCTATGAAATTAAATTTCAAACATTTTCAAAGAATTGAACTTATGTTTTCACAAGCTATCATGAAACTTACTTGAAAGGATATCTATTTGTTTCCAAAATTTTCCGTAATTGAAACAGAGACACAGTTAACACTTACCAAACATCTACAGTGGCTCAAAACAATCACCTTTGAATAAGTAATCAAAGATTAACTCTTAAGAGATTCATTAAAGTCAGTAGGGTATTGAAATGCTTTTCCAAATGTCTTTTTTAATTTCAGTATCTGGATTTTCTCTTACCTGAAGCTCAATCGCTGGCTGCCTTCCTGTACCAGCAAGCCTGATGTTTCATCCACCATATCAGGATCAAGGCTACCCGTTCGTGATACACCTGGGCCGTGAGGAGCTGAACCTCCGCTGCCATGACCAGTCCATTGGCCCGCCATGTCCAGTAGGCAGTTAAAAAATGAGGACCGCTGCCCACAGAACAACTCCACATGGTTACAGCCCAGTCTGCTGCTAGAACTTCGCTCTGAACAACAAGGCACAACCCTCCCTTGCGTGCATAATCTAATATATAAATAACTAAGCAGTCACCACCCAAGAAAGAGGAGAATGTAAAAGATAAACTGGAATACTAATACATTATTAATATTCTCAGAAATAATATTTGTTTAATAATTAACTGTACTAATAAAATAACTTTACTATGAGATTTTCTGATTTTGAAGAAAATTTAAGATGTTACTACATCCAAGGAAATGAGAGGCTTGATTACAAAGTATAAAAGTCCTGTAACATTCATATAAAGTGAACAAATTTGCTTCTTGCAAACATCATCTTTGGCCAATAAACAAATATTTTGTTTTATGTATATTAGTCACATTGGCATGAAACATACATATGCATGTATGCAAAGAAGAATTGCAATGTAACTGAAGGAAAGTCAAAAGTTATAAATTCAGTTTTTGCCTAATGTGTTCAAACTTGTAGTTTAAATTTGAATTTCATTGAAATAAATTATGGGATTCCTTCAATTACAAAGTATCACCTAAAGTGAATGAAAGAGGAAACAAGATGTGCCCACACATTCTTCTTGCAATAAATTCACACACATCAGGTCCTTAGATAAAATAAATGAAAACACTGAAAGCTCTCCTAGAAAAGGGTATTTCTACACAATAGGAACTAGTCTAAAACTAATCATAAATGCTGAATGAGTTAAAACATATTAAGATTTACATGAACATACAAAATGCTAATAAAAACTAGTATGATTAATTCTATTTCTATATCGATCAACTTATTCTACGTAACTAACATTACCATACACCAAATAATCCTTTAAGAGCGGTGTATTCACAAGAATGTCTATTGATAATGACTATTGTTATAAAAATAACTTATCCACAACTTCACATGTTACGCATTCCTATAAAAAAAACAATATACGTACACACATTACAAGTGTATGATGTAAATTAAACAATCAAGTCAGAATTCTGTAAGTGATTTCTTCCCGAATAATATGAATTCCTTTTTATATACTGATCTTGTTCTCGATGTTCCACCTGCTGCTTTCTTTGTGATTCGGAAAGTTTTTAATTACTATTTCTCTCTAAATGCATAATAAGCAATTCATGTTGGTGATCAAAATAATAAGATAAAAATGTCAGTACATCATAAATAGCAAGTTAAATTCTTTCTTGAAGAAAAGATATAATCATTGAAAATTAGGTTACATAGCTCAATACAACAGAAATAAAAACATGCTGCAAACATTGTGACAAAATAAAGTTGAAATATCCATTAAAACTATGTTTTATATGCTAGAACACTATGCTTCTTATATTTATTCTATATAGTTGCCATGCAAGGTGAAACAGCTGAGTGACTTAGGTTGTATTGAGCATGATAACCACAACACAGCAATTACTACATTCAAAATGACATGCTCACTCATTTGTCATGCAGCTAAGAAATAGAAATAGTGAATTAAAACTATTGGTGCTTGGCCAGTCTGCATTCTAGACCACAAAAAGAGAAAAAAACACTGCATCTCTGGAAAAATGAACACAAATAATACATGCCAACTGCTTTACTTTCTCAAATGTGTCACAGTAAATGTTCATCCATCCAAAGATACAGCAATATAACAATGGACATAAGAATTCACTACAAGCACTAACCAACAAATATGGTGTTGTGTGATAACTGTCTTGAGAAGGAACCATGAATGAGATATCAAAGAATGGTAAATATAAGGGTGACAATGAGGCAGAAGATGGTGGTTATTGCTTATTGTGAGACCTATATCAAACAATCAAGTTTTTCCACATTATACTGTTCCAATGTGTAAAGAACATACAATACACTAAATCAATGTATTAAGATCAATTACTCTTCATATTACTTAGAACTTTTTTTAAAATAAAACAAAATTTCTTCTTTCATTGTCAAATCACATTTGTTTAAACTTTGACAAAATTATGCTATTTCAATAACTCTCAACTAACTTTGTTTTTCCTACACAACTCAAACCGTGTTTCCGCAAACTGCATCACGTTTAGGCCACTTTTAAGTTCAAAAGTTTTCCTAACCATGAAAGCTGCATAAAATTTTAATTAAACTTTTATGTAATGCAATATAGCATTGTCTATGTTCTTGTGTGTACTCTTTACAATCATTCATTTAATTTTGAGACTGATTCTTGGTGCAGATTTCAACTTTATTATGATAACCGAGTATTATATGAGTATGGAGTGGAACTATAAAACTAATATAGGCCAATTTAGATCATGATAGAAATTTAGAGACATGACTCAATGTGCACTTCAAATATTGCCCATAATCCATTACTGGACTTACAATAGTCACAGAGCAGTAGAGGGTTGGGTTAAAAAAGAATCACATGTAAAAGAAAATAATAAATTACACAGTATAAGCAAATTTATTTTTAAAAATTCTTTCAATAACCTCAACATTTCCATTCTGCATAAATGAAAATATTATGACCAAACAAAACAAAAAATAATTGAATAAATACGCTACAGTCACTTTAACAATATTTGACTACTGTGCAACTTCTTCAGTAGCTAGGCAACGTTTTCCTACAATGGTTTCCTACATAACTATTGGTAAATGATTTTTAAATTCAAAGTAAATAAATTTGATATGCAATTCACATCATTCACTTACATATTTGACTTCGCAATTTAATGATGAGTAAGAAATCTTTATTTTCTAAAACCTGTTCTCAAGACGTATCAGAATCATTTAATGTAATTGTCAAATATAAAAAATAAATCTAATTAAATCTAAAATCATTGTGATTAATTAGTATTTCTTTCCCTAAATTTCTGGTTTTATAAATCAATTAATCTGATACAACTATTTCTATTTATAATATTTATGCACCCTAAGAGTTTAAGAGATTAGTTTTGAATTTTTGGTAACTTCAAATCCAATAATTGGTAAGCCTCCTAAACGTTAGCTCAGTGTAATTGTGTATCTTCAATAAGTACAGATGCTCTGAAAGTTGTATTCCTCATTGAATATCTTTTGTCCAAAATAAATTTCAATTATTCTATTTTAATAATAAAATAACAGCATTTATAATGCATTACAAATTTGAAACTATAATTTGTATGTTCTCTTCACATATGGTACAGGTGCTGTAGATATTTCTAGTCATTTGTTCATACAGATCTCAAAGAATTTAATGAATATAAGCTAAGAGAATAAGAATAAGAAATAGCAAATAATGGAAAATTTTAATGTGTTCTCTACAAGAAACTGGAATAAGAAATGTCTATTTAAAGAATACTACCGCCTCATTATTGGAGGGACTATGACCACCAAACCCCTGAAACCAAACACATATATTATTGGATCTCTAACTTTGAATTATGGTCAAATACACCATGGCTGAAAGGACTAAACACCAAATGCAAACTCTGGAATAATGATAAATCAAATGTAAAATATTTTCTATCTCTTTAAGGAAGAACCAAAAATACATGCAGTGAATGGCTAATAAAAACATTTAGAACATCCATCAATAAATTAAACAATGATATAAACAAGAACAAAAATACATAACCTTTTGATGAGCAATTATTCCACCTAAAGTCCAGTGATATTAACAAGCATTTCATCAATTACGAGGCAGGGATAAATCAGCCATGGTTGATTTGACTTGACATGACATGAATAATCTACACTATCTATAAGTGCTGCAACCTTGAAGAAAGCAACACATCACATTCATTTCAGCTAAATTTTTAGCAATACTTTTATTGTGAATTCATAATGAATTTTTGCAATTGGAGAATGGAATTATAATATAATCAATAATTTTCATTTTGATATGGAAAAAGATAAAATACCTTGTATATTATCAGGCATAAAAGGGTTTAATTACATACACATAAATTTAGCAACACACCGCAATTACTAACTTAACATTACAAATTCACTATTAGTAATGTACAATATTGCGCTTTAAAAATCAGCTGGTCTTCTGTGTGTGTTCTTTCTCTCCATCTACCACTAGTCTCTACACACTTATCTTCTGAACTAACACACATTGACATCAATACATAAACACAAAGTCCTGCCATAACATGTCCAGCATATATGTGTGCTTTACTAATTTTAGAATATTTCTTCTAAAGGTAATATTCCAAAACCTTGTACAAATTTTTATTTGGCCTTGATATCACAGGAAATAGTAAAGACATGTACAGTTCAAATTTTACAGCAAAGTGCAGGTCCTGGGCATAGAATAGGAAAGGATGTTTCAAGGGAGAAAGAACGTGAAAAAATAAGATCATTCACATTAAACAATTGGTATAAAAAGTAATAAAAAGAAGATTTGTTAGAATGTTAATGAAATCACAGTACCAACTGAACATTGGGAATGAATCATTATAATATACATCAAATTTCAAAGAATTAGAAAATAAATTGGTTATTTGTTAGTAAAATTATGAAATTAAACCTGCTGAAATTTCTACCTCACTGCATATGTAACCACATTCAGTAAAAATTATGATATAAATGTGTAAACTAATTTATTTGTTACAACTAATTTTCTATACCTTCGATTTAACACTATTACAGAGAAATTTGGAAATAAAAGCAATCTAATATTTTATCACGAATTAAATGAAATTAAAATGTAAAATGCATGAATAACACAGTTTTTACTACAATTAGATTCTTTAAAATATAGAAAGAATTCTTAATATATTTATAACAAATTAAAATTATAAACAGGCAGTGAAAAATTCTAAAATCTAATTAAAATTACTTTATCATTAGACGTTTTGTATTTTTAAGCACATTCTAGTCTTTTTGTTTTTTAGGGAAAAATAGAGAAATTAATTCAGTTTGTAATATTGTTTATTTAAGCTAATCTACTATCACCAGGGTTATTAAGTTGCATTATAAGTATGTAAAATCCTTGTTAGATTGGTACAAAAATCTATTTTCTTCAATTAGGGAAGAATGATCAATGAAATTTCTTTTATTATTAAGAATTCTAAAACACAATACCACACACTAAAGTCCACTAAAAAAATTAATTTTTATAAAAATGAATTATTTTGCAATGAGACTATAATCTTATTGACCAACAAATTAATAATCCTTGAAATTTAATAGTTATAGGAAGTTAGTGAGGATCCTTATCATCCAAATAAGAAATTATAACATGAAAGCTAATTAAGAAAATGAGAGTTAGAAAAGTGAAAACACATTTGGCCAAATATGGCAGTCAAAATACACTAATTAATACAGCTATTGAGAACATGAAATTTACATTTAAAGAAAAAGTGTTCTTTAGAGTAGGGTTGGGGCCAAGAAATTCAAAGTAGTATGTTAATGGTAATAACAGACAGACATTCTAGAAGCACAGAAGAACAAAGATGTAGTATGATAATGAAAATAGTGGATATCTTGGTAAGAATGTTCCATGTTATAATGGAGTAAAAACATTGGGCACATTCAGAATTTGAGAATAATATGAAAATACAACAATCATGCAAAATATTTGTTTTATATGTATAAGAATAATTAAAAAATTCAGAATGGTTTCAGGGTTCTGATTTCAGAATGCATGGATATTTATAAATTCTATCAACCAAAAGTTGACAAAGGTGACTGTTGCCAGAAAACATTTGAACTGGGCAGTCCAAGAGACACCAGGTACAAGGTAATGTTGCCAATATTTCAACTGACATGATGTGACCATCATCAGTGTGTAACAATTATTATTAATCAAAGAATGTAATATCACTGAGTCAACATTTTTCAAATTAGTTTACATTCAATATTTGATTGAATAGTCTGGCTGACTATTTCTTCAATATATAATTTTGAATTTCAGAGAAGAATAGATTACAAAGTTTAATATGTAAGATATATGAACAGAATTTTAGATAAATGCAAACACTTCAGGTCCCAAAATCAAGAACCTGAACCTGTGTGACAGTTGGATTGCAAAAGAAAAAAGGCATTTCAATCATTTCTCTTTCAATTTTTAGAGAAAAGATGGAAATGAGTAGTTTTAAAACGACAAAATGCTGAAACTACTTTTGAAAGATGATTTAGGCACATGATTTTGTAGTAGTTAATGGATTTCATGTCATTGTATTCTGAAAATTATGTAAAATGGCAAATGTAACATAAATACAATTATTTGCCATAATAATCCTTCTGGAAGCATCAAAACAAAAAACAGAAGAAAAGGGATTCTTTATCTCTAATTTTTCAACCATACACAGAAGAACCTTTCTTCTGTGTATATGTGAATTCAGTTTTGAAAATAATATCTTTTCGTTCAATGAAATTTTGGGATGACTACTGTAAACTACAATCTTAATTGTAATATTTCTTATGATGATGAGATCATTACTAAGTCATTTCATTATAAATAATTTTTTATCTGTGCTCTTTACAATTGATCCTTCTAACATCTAAAATAAAATATCATTCTAATATAATAAACAGAAAACAAGTTTCTGGCCTGATTTTTTTTGTGTGAAACAAGATAGTTTGACATGCTTTATTCTTTATTAAATGATTATTTCTAAAAATACTTTCATTTATTTCTCTTTTGTAAATTATAGAAACAATTTAACATACAAAACTTTAACAACTAACTATGATAAGGATCTTTTCAAGTTCAAAATATTAAAAGCATTCAGGGTGAAATGTAATAGAATGAGGGACTAGTTTTCTCATTATTTCACTGACTAAAAAAATATTAAAATGGAGAATCGTAAAAAACTTGTGAGTGATAATTGTGAGTACCTATAAGTAGGTTGTGGTCTGCATAATTATTATGGAAGTTAACAATCCTAGGAAGTTTCATGGCTGCTACTACTTCTTACGTGTAAGGAATACAATGTTATCACATCAGATATCTCTGAAAAGAAGCCCCACATTTTAAACACTTTTTGGGCTAAGTAATGAATAATCTGCATCCTCACATGATTTATTGAAAAATGCATAACTCCCAAGAAATACCAGTTTTATTTATATTTAGTTGATAGATTAATTTGATGATTTGGAAGATATGTTCTTGCTTCAATCTATCACATGAATGAATGGTCTTGGAATTAATGAAAGGTACTTGCTTATATCGTATATATTGTTAAGCTAACTATCACAAATTTTCTCTGCTTAAGAATATTAGGAATACTAATGAATAATGAACTTATAAAAAAAGTATTATCAAACCTAATGAAGTAAAAAAATAAAACTTCAGATATTACTTAAAAACAAATCTGCATCAAGGTGAAGTAAGTACAATGACATACTCCAGTAATAAAAGAATCAAATGATATATTGATTGAAATCAATCTGTTTATTGGTTTAACGTGCAACAGTTTTAAGGAAAATGGTTTCAATATCTACTTTTTCATTACATTTTGATATAAATGCCTTTTACTCTGAATATCATGACATCAATTTTGCAGGTAAAATTTCTAAAAGAACTTTAAGAAATTTAGCTTTTGAAGTAAATGAAATTCATATTATAGATAAAGGTTGATATGAATGAGAGAAGTAAATTTTGAAAATTAAAAGCTAAAGAACAACTGGGGAAACAACCAGCAAGGGTAACAACCACAAAATAAGTGCAAAAACAAACTAAAAATATTGGAAAAACATGGTCATAAAGGTAAACTAAAATGTAAGTAATAGGTAAATAAATAAACAAACAAATAATTATTAGTACCTTAAAAGGATCAACACACTTTAGAATGGGATGGATCTGCACTGAATACTGTTATCTGTAACAAGATCCTTCATATATTAAGTATAAGCACATTCTTTTAATCCTTTCAAAATAACAAGAGTAATGTAATTATTTAGCCAAATAAGAAGAGTAGGTATTAATTAAATTTCATTTAATACACATATGCTGCATCATTAATGTGAACTATGAATTAACAATATACAAATAACAAAGCAAAATATTTTATCAAAAATAATAAGCACAACGTAAAACACATCACACAGTCATTTTCAAACATAAGTCACATATGAACACGCAAATAATAAAACAGAATGGAATATGACTAACTGAATCATTCTGATATTATTTAGTCGTTATGTAAATGAAGTATGTAAATGTGTTTTAATGAAAAAAGTGAAAAGAAATAACGACCTTACATTTTAAAATTTATACACAGATGTTAACAAAAACTGTGAATTGTATCAAGATTCAATATTGTGTCTTGTAACTAGAAACCATACATTGATACACATTGTCTACATCAGTTATTAAAAATTAATTCTCATTAAATCTACAAATGGATGGAAGATACAATGAATATTTTCAAAAAACAAACATGTGCAATGCAATGAGAATGAACTGTAGAAGAAATATGATAACTTGGCCGTAATGAATTAATTAAATTATTTGCCTTAATGTATTTTACTGCCTCTCACAACAAGTAATATTTTTATCACTAATAAATGATAGTCTTCCAATAAAATATATTTTATCGGTCATAACTCACCGGAGCACCAGTAGATTTAATCTGGCCAAATCTTGTTGTTCGCCAACTCTCCAAAATAAGAAGTCCAGCGTAGATCTTACCCACAGTGAGTTTGCCTTTCCCCAGCTCTACAAGATCAGTAAATATTTTATGGAGATACCAATAATTTTGATAAATGGAAGTACAAAATTAGTTTCACTAGATTTGTAAAATGGAGACATAATTCATTAAGAAATAATCACATATTTTACAGTGATGTTATTCAATAAATTAGAAGTGCTAAAACAGCACCCACTTTCTCTTATTTGTAACATTATAATATGGCAATTTGTAATATCCTAATATTATTTCTGCTATCTCTTGAGAAACTCCCTTCATTCAATGAAACTTAATAGATTCAGAAAATAATACACATCTTCAAATTTTGAGAATTCAAAAGTTTTGCTGTTAACTCTTAACCATAACATTTCTTGTGCATAAAATATCTTAACCATAAACAAACACTCTCTTAAACATAAAATTCATTGTGAATTATCTTTACAAACATTTTAAAGAAAATATTTTGAGCTGTTTTTAATAAAAACTAAAAAACTCAAAATTACAGAAAAACAACAATTTTGATTGAAATATAATATTTAAGAACAGAGTGGGTTAAGAAATCTTTTACTGCCATAATGAAGGTGTAAAGCAGATTTGAAAAAAGTTTACCATTGGTAATTTTGAAAATTCAGAGGTATTAATAAAAACAAAACTTTAACCACATTTATAAGTATATTGTTCTCTATTTGAGAAAAACTGAAAACCAAAAATTTGGAATCGTTTTTACAAAAATTCAATGATCCTACAAGCCTTATACGAAATACTTCCAAAAATTAAAATAGCTGTTTGAAATTCAGCAGGCATTGAGAGGCAAGTCTCAGAGATGAATCAAGGAATATTAATTTTGGGGAAAACCCTGTGTTTAAGTGCTAATGCTGTTTACAAGCAGACAGACTGCTTTTGAAAGAAACACTTTTGTGGTACCAGGGATCCTTTCCATCAAAATCTCAACATCAATTTTTTGCAGCATGACATAACTTTCTCTGTACAACAAAATAAAAAATGTTAAAACTACAAATAACTTCCTTAAATAAATGAGAAAAATCATACCCTCATTTCTTGGTACTAAAAGATCAAGCAGCTTTTTTGCTTGTAATGGCCAGATGTTCTGTACAGTTTCTCGCAATTCTTCATCTGCTTGGTCCATTTCATCAGCTGAAAAATGTTTATATGATTTTTATTTACATGTCTGCTACATGTAACAAAAATAGTTATTAAGATAATTTCACGTCCACAATTGAGTGTCAATTCATAAATCATACTAAATGTGTTATATTTTTTTAACATGATGAAGCAAGATTTATTCAATATAATTTAGAAAATATGTGTTACATTCAACTGAATACCTCCATCAGATGTATGTGAATTAGCACTTGAAAAATTTCATCGGTTTGGTATCAGATAACTTCCAAGTTCATTGTAACATAATGTAAACTGAGGAAAATCTTAACTTAACCTCAGTTCATAAAGTTATCAGAATATGAACTACTGATGCTACATATTTTCTTGCACTACTTAGTTTTCTAATCTCTTTAGTCTAGACTAGCTTTTTGGTATTGCCCCCTCCCTCACCCAGCTGTTCCCCTAATAGTGCAAGTGAAATATGTCTTTAAGTATATTAAAGAAGAGTAAAATATATTCCTGTGTGCCAATTTTAACTGAAAAACTTTGAGCTGTTCTTGAAAAATGTTGTTTGATTGTTTGTGAAAACATTGAGCTCATTTTCACAGAGTTTTAAGTAGAAGTTCATAAGAAATCAAGTGAAATACTTATAGTCACAAATGCAATTATGTACAGAAAATGCCTGTAATGTAAAAATAAATGGCATGAGAGATATTTAAAAAACTATCTTTCTGTAATTTTAAATCAAAAGAGTACATGAAAATGGCGTATATGTCATGTAATTTAGTGCAGGTAGCACTATAAACACCTCATTTAAAGATATATTTTCGAAGAAAACATTGTATTCATAATAAAAACCTATATTTTCAGTATTGTAGTTGTAGAAAGAGACACCAAAAATTTTGAACTTTTACAATTTTTGTAAATTTAAATATTTCTACCATGTTTTACCAAAAATTTAAATATATACACTGTGTTTTTGTGTGTTCTTTACCCTATCTGAGGACAAAATTAAATCAAGAAATTTGGAGCCATTTTTGCAAAGAATTTGAAATTGTCCTTGAGGTTTCTTGTAAAGAACCCTCACAAAAATCAATTTCAAATTCAAGGGATCATGACATCAGCCAGATTAACTGAGAAATATCCATTTTGTTGAAAATCCTTTGAACAGTTTAGTTGTTAGCATTTATTTATGTATTTAATAGGCAATCGCTCAATTTACAACAAGTTTATACAGTTTGATAAATGGATACATTCGATAATTTACAAAAGTATAATTGAAAATAAAAAATGTTATATGCACTTACAAAAATATGCTAGGTTAATTAAAAACTTGTAGTATGTTAGATTTTTAAAAGTTTATAAAAGTGGTAAATGGTAGTATAAAATCCAAATTAAAATTGTTTATAATTCAACACATATGTAATGATGAATAAAAAGAAATTAATTTGTTCTAGGTATTGGTATTACAAATATTTGAATATGTCTAGATAGTATATCCCGTGGTAATTTAGAAAGTAAATATTCACAATCAACTTTATTATTTATTAATTTATACAAAAACATATATTCATTATATAACCTGTGAAAATGGAATGAGCATTGTTCACAGACCAACAGATGGACAGACATTTTGCCATCAGTCTGTGTTTTGGTATCAAGGACCTACCAAACATGGATTCTGACTACATAATGTGTTAGTGGAAGTAATACCTACATGAACCTGATTTATTACTTTATCGTTACCAGGGCTCAGTAATACAGAGTTTTTCTGTTGAAAACTATATTTTTCACACAGCATTACAATATTTTGTCTACATTGTGTAAGCAGTAGGCAACAGAAAAGAATTAGTTTGGTACAGTACCACATAAGTAACAATATATTGTAATATACTGCAACACATTGTAAGATAATGGCTGATAGTAAGGGAGGGAATCTTAGAAAACCCTTCCCATTAGTTTCATCTCAGTACACACTCTTTTAACTTTCTTGCACATACTTTGTAAGAAGAGAAAGTATTGTAGCCATGCACTGGAAAACAGCAAATTTTTGGCAGCAAAACTTATTGCCAGGTAACCCTGGTAACAAAAAATAGGATATATCCTATTTCTCTACTCGTATGCAGTAAATTACTTCCTCTAACATATAGCATAGCCAGAATCTATGTTTCATGGGTCCTTAATACCAAAAAATCAATTGACGGCAAAAGTTAGTCTCCCTGTGGTCAATGCTAGTGCCAAAAGCTGTCAGCTTATCTTCTCAAAGTTAATATTCCCCAATTGATCTGAATGAACTCCAGGCTTTGAAAGTTTCAAATGGGTATTTTGATTTTTGAGGGTACTTTACTTGAAGACTCAAAACCATTTTCAAAATTTTCTCAAAAACGGCTCCACATTTTTTTATTCAAGTTTGTCTTTGGATAGCATAAACAACAATTAAGAGAATGGTGCAGGTTTCATGCTTGTTGAAATCCCTGATATTTTGATAATTGCAAAAGTGTAATTTTTTGGGGGGCTACAACTAGAATATGCAAGAGATTATTTTTCCTTAATGAAAGCTGTTCATTAAAGACAGATCTTCCAGTAAGATCATGTTCAATTTTTTGGGGAAAATATGTAGAGTTGGCAATTTTTGGTGTAACATAGGCAATAAAAATTTGTTGAAATAATTTTCTTCTCAAACACCACTCTAATTCTTTTCTTTTTATTTTCTCTTCATATGTATCAAGGGATGATACAAAATACGTTGCTAGATCCATTTTCATTGAACTTTCCTTTTTTTCAAGATTGCAAAAAGTTAACATTTCAAAGCTACAAAGTTAAAGATAGAGATTTTTGCCTTTGCTTAAGTCTGTTGAAAAAAATCAGCTCCTTAAAAAAGGGCATATACAGTTTTTCGAAGGAAAAAAAAAAGAGTAGATTTTGCATCTGTTTTAGGCAATTTCTAAAAGAATATATTTTCTCAAAAACTGGTCCAAATTACTTCATTAAATTTTCTTCTCGAATGTAACAATTGACAGTAAAAAATATGATGCTAGTGCCATTTTCAATGATCTCTCTGTATTTTTGGAAATTGTATGGAAATATTGGGTTGAGAAATTACGTTTTTAAGCGTTGTCCTGATTTTGAACCTCACACTAAGAGTAACTGTACCACTATGCATTTCTACAGCATAGTGGTACAGCTAACGGCAAGTTAACTCAGAGAACCTGAGTTGGAGTCATAGTGGAAAATAATTTTTGCTGTTTGAAAACACTTTTGAATGTATATGAAGTAGTATAATATAGCAAAGCAGTTAGAAATAATGTAAGAAAGTATGTGCTCTTGTAGCACTACTAGGTTTAATATTATTTAAAAATAGAGAAAAATGTAGGATTGGACGTACTTTGTAAATATACTAAGCTTTATGATATTTTGGCAATAACTGGCACATATTAACAAATCACACGTATTATGATCCTGATATCAAATGCCTTTCCAGTTATTGAAAAAGGTGTTTAAAAAGATTTGAAAGGTGTTAGTGATTTGTAATGTGAGCATTTTCATAACAATCAAATTACTTTTTTTAAAGGATCCTTTGATTGTCATTTGTTTGTGTTTCAACTTTGGTTTTTTGGGTCAATTTGATACAAACCCTCAGGCATATTTTAGGCACCCTCAACTACAGGATAATAAATTTTCATTGCCACATCTTTGTTGGAAGGGATAACATAATTGCTTATGAACTAACCCTCATATCATTCCCTGATTTTATTACAAACATTACATTTGAAAGTTCTCAATTTACTAACCTGTACAATAATTAACAATACAATTATTTTCAATATGAAAGAAAATAAATTTCATCTTACCACTTCGAACTTTGATGCTTAAGTTCTCTCTGATAAGAGCAAACAAGGTTGTTGTGAAGTTAACTTTACCATCATCATCAACAGGCATGTTCATACGAATAAGCTTTTTATAGGCCAGCCGATTGGGACATTTGTTGCCAAATCCCAGAGGTGGATCCATGTTTTTAAGCATATCATACATTTCTGTGTAATGTATTTTACCCCTAAACAAAAAAATTTCATATAGGTAAAAGAAACCTACACAAGTACTGTATAATATATGATATATCACCAAAAATTGGATGTTTAATTATTGATAAAATACTTACGTAGCATTCGGATCATATTCAGCCCAAATTCGCACAAATTCATCCAGATGATGAGCTCCTAATATTGATGAATCTCTTGTTAAGTAATCAAAATTATCCATAATGACAGCAACGAATAAATTTAACATCTGGAAAAGAGAGAACGTTAATAATTTAATATAAATTTATAAATAATTTTACTTATAATTTTATTATTTAAGTCAAAAATAAATAATAACATTGGAAAACTTAAATTATAATTGAATTATACCTTTTAAATACATTGAAAAATACTAGAAAATATGGAAAGTTAACAACTTCCAATTATCACTTCACATTTGAAGTAATTACAAGCAAACCACAAAAAAAAAAAAAAAAAAAAAAAAAAAAAAAAAAAAAGGTTGATATACTTATTCAGTATTAATTTAATACAAATAATGTATGAATACATTCATATTACTTACCAAAAATGAACAAAAGAAGATAAAGGAAACAAAATATGCATATGCCAGGTTTGAACCACATTGAGCAGGTTTTTTAACTAAATCATCACAAGGAGCGCCACTGATGCATGACAACATAATGGACGGCCAAGCTTCACCTGTCGCACACCTGTGAAAACAATTTTAAATTGTGTACGATATAACAAAGAATTATGATTTCATTTGTATCCACGTATCCAATAACGTGCACTTATCGTTATATTATCAAATCTTTTGGTTCAGCTCTCTTGTTTTTTTCTTGTAATAATGATACCTCTATTGCTTTCAAGAAGGGAAGTTCATTATTGTTTTTTGAAAAGTTATAAAATCTGGTAGTAATATCAAAAATCAATATTAATAAGACCATTCATTTATCAAATTAACTTTTTTGACATTGAGCTTATTACTCAGTACATATTCTCGTTTGTAAATTGGTAAGAAGGAGTATCCATTGTTAAGCAAATAAATTATTGTAATTTAAGTAGGTAATGCAAAATAGTAAAGGTTAATTTTTTTTACTGTAATACAAAACAATTCATGTCACATTTGTACATTTGTCCATATTGAATTAATTATTAATAGAGTATTTTTCTCATTAACATTAGTTTTATTATTGGCTGAAGTTGTAAAAGCTATGAGTTATTTCATCAAGTTATTTTTTTTTACAATAAGTCTACTCTTCACTTTTTTCCAGGTTGAGAACAATCAGAGCCCACAATTCTGCTCTAGACACCAAAAGTTAATTAAGTTATTAAAGTAATTAAAACAATCATCCTAGATCCTCAAAATCCTACATGTATGCCTGGCCTCTTCATAAATCACAACCTCGTAATTTCTTACCTTTCAACAAATTTTTGTGAGTTGCTTGTAGCTATGTAAATCAATCACCAAAAATCTGAGTCATGTATTTTTGACACAAATACAAATCTGTATGAACCTCTTAGCAGAAAGATTACAAGCAACTGATCATTTCCTTGATGAATAGTGAAAGTATTGTGCTTGGTGTAGTAATATTAGTTGCTGAAAATGTTTTTATGCATTTTTTTCTATTATCTTCATCCTATTTCAATTTTGTATGTATTTTTTGAAAAATTAACCATTCATTAATATTATTTTCAAAAGATATGAACACTAGCAATCTTCCATAAGTTCAAAATACAACATTATTTAGGTCAAAAGTTTTTTATTGTTTTTGAGGGATTCAATTTAAAATGCATGCCTTTTTATGTCTTAAGAATACAAGCTGGATACTTGGCCATAAAAATCATCTCGGTTTTCAGTTTTCAGAACTAAAAGTCATATCGTTAGGAAACATTGATAAAATGACATGTTGCAAAAATGACAATTAAATATTACTAAATTGAGGAGTGGAATACTACTCTGTACTGTAGAAAACATTTCTGACGAAAATCCTAGACATCAAAAAAAGGTTGAAAATTCAGCAATATCTTTCCATTTTTGGGGAACATTTACTTGGCAATTAATATATTCACAGTGAAGATTTAAGCCAGTACATTAATGTAACTTTTGTAAACAAAAAGAAACAGAAGAAGAGAAAGAAGAAGAGGACAAAGAAGAGGAAGAAAATGAAGTGGGGTAAGAAGAAGATGAGGAGAAAGAAGTTGAGAAAGAAGAAGAGGAAGAAAAATGGGAAGGAGAAAGAACAAGAAGAGGAGGAGGAAGAAGAAAAATAAGAGGGGGAGGAAGAAGAATTGGAGAAAGAAAAAGATGAGGAGGAGGTGGGGAAAGAAAGAGGAGGAGGAAGAAGAAATACACGAGGACAAAAAGAAGAAGAGAAAGAAGAAGAAGGAAGGAAAAAAAGGAAGATTTTACAAGTTTTCACTGACTAATCAATTTTACTGAGTAAAAAACATTTAACACAATTTATACAAAATACAGTTTTTAATGATATTTATAAAACACTTGCTTAATGCAATTTCATTATCATCAACCTATATGACAATTGAGAAACAAAAAATATTAAATAAGAAAATTTCTAAACTATCATTTGGATCAAATAAATACAGCATGCTGAATGGAAACATATGACATAAATTGTTAAATTCTAACTTATTTGTTTCTTTTGGTAATATCTTTTAAGATTTTACATAAACAATCAACAAATTTGCAAAGGAGATAATCAACTGTTCATAGCGGCTCAAGAAATACAGAGCATGTAGCAATATCTGCATTGTACGCAGGTTTCAAAATGAAAACAGAGACACAATAAAAAAAAAGGTTCTTCATTTAGCCTTGCATTAGTCAATACTCTTCTGAATATTTATAACTTATTAGTGTTTTCATTTTGAAACACATACCAGTTCACAAATATAACATGGGGAAAAAAAAGAAAGTAGAGGAAATGCAAAGAAGTTCTACTTGCCTGAAAAGCAGCATTAGACCCTGCACAAAGGTGCGAAAGTTGTTATGGCGAGTGATGGAACTTTCAGGATCCAGCGCAATGTTACCAAAGACCTAGCATACAAGGCAGTAGTGAAATAAGTATTGTATTAAGTAGGTGGAAGAGAATGAATTAGCATTAAATTTTTGCATGAGAACTTGAACAGTGAAGAAGCAGGGTTAATGATGGATATGCCACATTTTGGAAAGAATGAAATTGGGTTATAACAAATATTTTCATTAAAAAGTTCCTTATGAACTTTATTTATACATGTTAACGAAATGTCATGTGAACAATTTTTCAGAAAATTAAAAATACCTGTTGGACTTTATTCAGTTAACTAGTACATTTTAAAATTAGTATTCTCAAATCAGTAAATGAGTTAATAATAGTAATTTTAATATTTTAATTGATAACATTTTTGGTGATTTATATTGTTAAAAATTTGAAATTAATAACTGCAAAAATTGCAATTGATAATTTCGCAAGTAAATTCAAATTCAGGAAATTCTAAAATTCAACATGAAGAATTATTTCCTAGTATCCTTGCTTTTAGCGTTCACAATTAGAGAATCATTTAGAGTTCCTGATTGGAAATCTTAACTTTTCGTGTCAACACACAATAATTTAATTGGTCATGGAAATGCAAAGTGTTTACAACATTTTACAAGTAAAATCACTGCTTAAGAAAACAAGGAATACAGCAACTTCTTATTTGTTTCAGCATAGCTCTTGCTTTACTAATCTCATCTACTTGGTAAGCTACAGATATCAATTTGTATGGCACGAACATGAAACTCAAACTCCTTCAATGGAAAGTGACATATCTATCATATACTTTATTCACAATAGCACAAATACATGAACTTTACAATCAAGAGATCAATAAAACTAATAAGCAAATAATTTAAAAAAATGATAATTAAAGAAATAGGAGTGAAAAAATATACAAAACATAAAATAAGAGGCAAGAGTTGGGAAAATACATTACTAGTATGTATTATCTATTGACAGAAATAGACGGTACTCGCAAACCCAAATCAATATATCTATTGCAGCTATCTCCATAGTATTACTCCAAAAACAAACCACTCACCGAAAAAGAAGTAACAGAGCACCATGGAAAGTTTGGAAGTTGTTATGACGGTTAAGAGCTGAATCAGGTTTCAACTTCATATTTCCAAACACCTTAGAGAACAATCCCAACGTTCAGATATATTCTTTATATTGAACTTCAATACATTTTTCTCCTACATTAAAGAGCATGAAATCTCTTTTAACATAGTGCTTGCAGTAATGGTGCATTATTTTGTGGATTAATGAGAGTTTAAGATTTCAAAGTGATCTCTGTTTGTAGATTTTATGGATTTCAAAGACATTCTGCTCCTAAGTTCAGAGTTAAAATATTTGAAAACATTTCATCAGAATGGCTGCAATTTTAGTCATGAAACCATACTTCTGCATGGCTTATTGACTCTTTGGTCAATAGCAGTCACTGAGAAGACCAAAATATATTTAATAAAATAAACATTTAATCATATAATATTATTGTCACCATGACTCAATTTGAAAGTATCAATTATCATCACAGAATCCTACTTTTGCAGGCCTGTCCAAAATTTATATTATTCTGTAACTTTACTTGTAATGTAGAGGAAGAGAGACTGTCATTTAGAATGACTATCCACTTTAGTTTTTCAAACATAATCTACAACAAACAAACATCAAGAGTTTGTTTTTGACACATTTTTATAAAGTAAAACACCATTATATATAAACCCACCCCACTAGGTAATAAGTTTGTGTGTGTGTGAGTGTTTCAAATATTTCCACTTAATGCACACATGGATATGAATTACTTTGTGAATATTTTACCCTCATATATTTAGTGTCAACAAGAATGTGCAAATTCATTGTGTAAAAATTGACTTTTGAAGGGATGTTTGAGGACATTCTAATTTAGGAATATTAGAAAAGAAGTTGGAATAAATGGTGCATAATTTTCAATATTCTTTTTTACTTTTCAACAATTATATTTTTTCTTATAGAAATATTTTATAAAACATTACTGTTTTTGATCTGTTTCTTTTTTCTATTTGTATTTATTTTAAAAATTCTAATTCATTTTCTCTTTTAATGACCAATATGAACAGATATGAGGAATATTAGCATTGTTTGTTAACATCTACCTAACTTAGTAAAGACTGGGAGCTTACTTACTGAGTTATTTTCTTTTAGTGATTTTTCCCTCCCCAACTATTTTGACCTTTCAAGAACATTTAGATTTGAAAATATCAATTATTATCATACGATCTTTCTTTTTCTGGCTTGTCAATTATTTTGCTCTGGAGCTTATTAAAAGTGATCTGAGAAAATGCTCCACTTCCACTATTTTTCAAATGTTTGACACTTACAAACTGTAGTAAAGATTTTTATAAGAATATTTCCAAAAACTAATTATTAGAAATAATAGAAAAACTCAGAGTTATTTACTTTACCAAGTCATTTATCAGTGAAATAATTTTATTAACGTAAATTATTAACTTAACATGACAACTAGTTGAATCTTTGTAATTGCATCACACAAAAGGAAAAGCCGTAAAGAAGTTCTACCTATTACCTTAATGGGAAACTGAAAAACTCCAAAAGTTTGTTTCATGTTGTTTAGTATTTATTCTCAAAAACTAATGAGATGAGTGAAGTTTACAAATTCTGGAACTACAGAATCACTATTCACTGTGGATATAGAGATAAACATGTTTCTGAAAATGTAATTGAAAAGTTTTGTATTTATCAAGATCTGTAGTACTTGTATTTTGTGTATCCTACTGTCCTCTTTAACTTCAAAATGTAATTCATTGCATATATTTATAATCACTAAACATTTTTTTGTGAAATGATATGTAACAAACAATTGTGGACATTATATTTATGAGGGTTATGCCAAAAGTTTTTAGCAGAATTTAAAAAAAATGAATCTATTGAAAATCTAAACATTTGATTTTTTCAAAATACTCTCTATTAGCACATACACACTTTTCTATCATTAGAACCACTTACAAATGGGTCACTCCATATCTCTCCAGGAATGGTGTTTACAACATCAATGTAGGCTTCCACAGCTTCTTCATTCAAAGAAAAGCGATGTTCTTAATATTTTCCTTAGTTTTTAGAGATCAACAAGAAATCAAGTGGCCAAGTTGTGTGAACAGGATGAATGGAGCAACAATTCCACACATTCATTGTTGAAAAAGTCGTTTGTTGTAGCAGCCATGTGAGAAGAAGCATTGCCATGGTATAGCAAAACTTGACCTTGGAACTTTAGATACTTTGATCAGGGCCGGATTTACCTACAAGCAAAACAAGCAGTTGCTTGGGGGCCCCCATTCACCAGGGGCCCCGCGTTTCGGAAAAATACGCATACCATATTTTTTTGTCTGTGACTATGTCTCAAGAAAATTTAGTAGACCTAAGCATCCTGAGTATGGAGCATAATAAGCTGAGAAATCTTAGTCTTGAAGACATCATCGACCAATTTTCTGCAGTGAAGAGCAGAAAAAAAATTATGTAAAATGTATTTAATATAAAAAAATGTAACACAAGTAAAAATTTCTATAAAAAATTATAAGTTTTCATTTGTATCTGTTCAGAAAGTACTTGTACTATAATACATTTTTTATTTAATAAAGATGGAGCTATTTTTTAGGGGGGGGGGAGGGGAGGGGGCAACACAATTTTGTGCTTGGGGCCCCGCACTACTTAAATCCGGCCCTGACTTTCATGACCATGTTGTGATCTTTGGCAAGCATTGTATCACATACCACTCATCAGTCACAATGCATTGGTTGTCTTGAATCACAGTAGTCAGATGACCTTCCTTAGCAAAAAAGATTCAATTTTCTTTCTGCAGCTGCAACCCCTCTTCACCTTGGTGGGCAAGTCCTCATCTGGAAAGCACCAAACACTTGACTGTCTTTTAGTTTCAGGTTTGTAGTGGTAAATCCATTATTTGATACCTGTTACAATGTTGTAAATGTCCTTGGTCTGCCCTTCATCAAATTTCCTTAACATGAATTTGCATCAATCCACCCTGGTGGATTTTTGCTCCTGCCTCAATGACTGGGGCACCCAATGAGCACATTGCTTGGTGAGAGTCAAATGTTGATGCACAATGGTTTATGATGAAGTCATCCCAATATTCAAAGTCTGTTCAGTATAAGCAAATGAAAGCTGTGGTCTTCTGTTAGTCACAATCCTTCTCAGAGAATTGATGTTTTCATCTGTCACTGCCATGCGGGATGTCCAGAGTGTGGTTCCTCTTCCAGAGGCTGGCTTCCTCTTGAAAATTCTTGAAATCCACTTACAGCTGTCACTCTAGAAAGTGCAGACTCACTAAGAACAAGTTTGCAACAAAGGCTGTTTCATCCCTCCATCTCCAGCTCCAGCTCACCAACTCGTTAGGTTGAAGGCCACAAAGAAGCAAACTTCCAGGCACTGCAAACCCAAATTTTCCCAGATTCCTCCTACAGTCACTGCTAAAAACTTTTGGTATGACCAATACATATACACTCATTGATATTTGCATTTAAAAACACTCTTTGAAATAAAAAAAAATGCTTTGCCAACTATAACTTGACACACATATTTGTATGAAGACTAAATGTCAACTACTTTCAATAGAGTGAAAACAATTCACAATGAATAATGACAGCAGATAAGTGTTCATTCTATTAATTTCAAGGTATTATTAAAATTTAGAGTTCATTCTAAAAATTTCCTTAATAAGATCAAGTAAACATCTAGGGTCTATCGTCTGTCATTTAAAGGAGCAATACTCAAATTTGGTTGAGTTAAATGTTCTTTCTAAATGAAACTTCTTAGTGTTTTAAAAATAGAGAAAATGAAAGAATTATTGAATCATTATCATTATTGAAATAATGGACAACCAGATATATCATTTCAACCAATTCTTGTTTGGAATAAATAAGGGTATCATCAACAAAACATATGCTGTTAACTTTTCTTCAACAAACAGAGACACCATCATATGATTATCCAATGCTTTCCCATGATGCATGCACTAAACATGGTAAATAGCTCTGGGAGAAAGATTTCTCAAGCAAGTCTTTAACACAATGGAACACAGATTTCCATTGAAACAATTTATCCCATACAACGTAATTGATGCTTTTTTTGTATTCTAGAAATCTTTTTTATTTTGTTTCTCAAAATTTGAGAAAGAAAAGTGTTCTCTAATTATAAGAATTGATAGTTTTACTTATAAGTCTTACTCAATGCTTATTTTCTAACAATTTCACAAAAGGGGCACACCCATCTATCATGAAAGTAGTGGGACAAAGTTTAAATGTTTTAATATGCACATCTGTGAATTTATGCATTGTACAAATACATACAAATATTAATTGTGGGTACAAAAATGCTAAAGAATGTGTGGGAAATGGAAGAAACTGACTCATTATGTATGTTTTTTGTAGATGTCACTAAAGAGTTGTAGATAAACATTCCCAGCTTGAAATAAACAAAACAAAAGAGTAAGTAAACTTTTAAGGAAGGAAAATGAAATACTAATGAAGTGAAATAAAAACAATTTCACATTGACAATCAAATTAGAAATTTACGACCTCCACATTTCATTTTCCAAAACTACTATGATTTTTGGTCAAATACAAAACTGAATCTAATAAAGATACACTAACAAAGATAATATTCCTTTGAAATGAAAATGTTTATATTATATGCAAATAGTAGAACTCAGTAGAATGAAGAGTTATGAAACATTTCCATATAAATTTAATTAAATAAATTTTTCAATAAGAATTATATTAATTATAAATACATCAATGATGAAATGAGCTTTAGCCAAACAGAAAGTATGCATTGTTTACTTTTCTTTTTTATTGACTAAGATAATTCACAAATATTTCTGAATAAATATTAATTTACTGCTTTACTCAAGGGGGAGTACAGTTTAAGTAATATTTCAATACAAAATATAGCACAATGATATTAAACATAATGCTGTGCTGTGATTAATATTGTAATTCACTATACTGTAAACAAAAATAATTCATCATCAATTTTACCAATATGTTCTTCATTGTGTTCATGTTCCTTAACCATTTTCAATAAATAATGAAAAGTAATATTTTTTAAACAATTTTGTTAAAATCTCTGGGTAATGAGTTTCCTCTTTTTTTCCTACCTGCATGCCAATGATAGCATAGATAAAAAACAGCATGGCGATGAGGAGGCAGACATACGGCAGCGCCTATGAACAAGCAGAAATGCCCAATTGACATATTAGCATCAGAATTGAATTGCAAGATGTACAAAATATACATTTTTACTATCTATACCATTTATAATTGTATTTATCAAAGTGGCATCTGAAGACTTATTTCATCCACATCATCATTAAATCTTCAGAAATGTCTATATTATTATTTTGTGCTGATATCTCAAATATATTTACTAATAATTTGAAATTTTTATACAAGGTTTTTAAGATTAGAATATAAATTACTAAATGTAAACATACAAAAACAACCATTAGGAAGATGTGGATGATAAGATTTAAGGACATGCACATACAGTGTTCAAAACTCAAAGATACTATATAAACATCTCACATATGCATTTCTATTTACTTAAGTATGAGTCTACATATTGCACTTTCAAAAGTGTAAGATTACTTAACTAAACTATGTGAGAACTTGTGGAAAATGAGCAGTAGTCTTCAAAGTGTTATAACGAAATGTAATCTAAATGTGATGATATGAAAATAAAACAGGCAACACTTATGACAAACGATACTGGAATGTTCTTTCAATTGATGATCTGACATAAAGTTTGGGTTAATTAACATAACCAAATCAAATTCCAATGTACTCTACAATTAAATATTCTACTGACAACTGAATATGTGAAAACAATTACTACTTTATAGACTACAGTGTGAATAATTTTAGAGGGATGTGTGAATAAAACTGTTAAAAACTTTATTAGATGAATGCAGTCTATTCTCTAAAACAGTTTTGAAAAATTTTGTTTCAAACATGGTTTGAAGACAACTACTCCTGATGGGATCTACAACTAGAATACGTGCTTCATACTTGGCAAAATTAGGCTTTCAACAGATTACATTCAATCCATCCATACATTTAAATTGGACAAAACATAAAAAATAATTTGCCATATTTATGTAAGTTACCTCTCCAAACTGATATTCATACACAAGTACATAAAATCCAAAATAATACATGGAGAGCAACAAATTGATTTCAAGTGCCACATTAAGTGATTATAGCATGCTTTCTATACATAATGTGAATATTTTAAATGGTATAAATAGTTAAATGTATAAAATGCATCTTTTGTTTTCTGATATTGTTTCTCTCTACAAATTTAAGAAAAAGGTCATGCATAATATGTTAAGATACTATTTAACCATAACAGTATGTATTAAGTACAATGATGTCCTCTTTTATTCTTGAAACCAGTAGGAATGGCATTGGTTTTAAAAATCTACATACACAGTCCAAAGACACACTGAGAAAATTTTCATTATTACCAATTGTGCAATTATTTCAGTGAATTAACTAAATATGATTTGTGATAAAAAAAAGAAAAAAAATCCAATGCATTTCCTTTATTACAACAAGCACTATGCATGTGCAATAATGCCAAGAGAATTTACTCTAAATAATATTGAAGCTTATTTGGTGCGAGGTGAATTCAATCAACTCCACTGCTGATTGTTTCGTTGCACCAAGTTTCGGTCACATATATTGCAAATAAAATATATTTACACACTTCCCAGCAAACTCTAAATCTAAATGCCAGGCTCTTGGTAAGCAATATAGATATTGTGCTAGGATACAGGGTTACATTACTATTTGTTGAAATTCCAGTTGATGAAACAATAATTTTTTATCTAAAATAAATTATTTTTAACTATTATTCAAAATTACAATGTTTTATAGAACTACTTACTCTTGTAAACATTTCTATTTTATTTATTCAAATGACAATTCTTTTGTGATATTCTTCGAAACTGTTAATACTTTGCAGGGATCATTATCAGACAAGTCATAGTTTGTATTTATGTACATAAATTTTATAGAATATATTGGTTCACATGACATTCTGTAGTAATGTAACCCTAAAGAATGTGATATCCTTTATTTTGCCTCACAAAAGAAATATAAATATAATAAAGTCAAATGCCAAAATTAAATTTAACAAAAAATTGTAAATACAATAAACAAGCTGCAAATATAATAATGTTTTAATCCAATTTTATTTTCAAAAGTACTGCAATGATTAAAAATACATAATTTATAGCCTTCATTACATCTTTAAACAATACTTAATGCCTGACAATCATATCTTCAGATACTGACTTGCATTATCTAATTAAGAGAAAGTTGCTTGAACTATGCAAGGCAACTCTAAAAAAAGTGCTTGCTTTCCAGGAAAGAAATTTGTTTTTACAGAAAAGTAGTGGTTACCTTACCATACAGAGGATCAATTTGTTACATTTAATTTCAACACAAAATTCTTGACCATGTCCATATTCCTTGACAGTTAACAAAATCCACTTGCTTGTCTGTATTTTGCTTGTCTCTGTTAATGTACTAGCTTAGTGGAGAGAACAGAATGAGAGACATATAATGTGTATGGAAGAGGAAGGTGCTGCATAAATATTTTTTCTTCTACTAGTCAATATTGTTTTCTACAGCTTTAAGAACAAACATACTGAACATCTCAATTTGAAAATAAAAAATAGAGATTTATTGCATTGTTAAAGGGAAAACCTAATGAAAATTAGTGAAAACAATTAAAAATTTTGCCAGTATAAATTTTTGAAATTAAGTGCCTCATGTGCATTTTTTCCTCATCCAAACACAAGGCAAACTCAGTTTTCACAGCACTGCAAGCAATGCTAATCAAATTGAACTTTGCCTCTAGCGTATGTACCACCATGCCAACAGGTTCAGTTTCTTTTGTTAAATTATTTTAGAAAAACTATATTTAGCTACAGATGGATGCAGTCATGGATACAGTCAATTTCTTCATTGTTTTATTTACAAAAAATTATTGACCCGGAAATTGGTTTCAAAATTATGTAATTTAAATATAATACAGAATATGTAATAATTTAATAAATTATTAACTTTCTATTGCCCGAGTAAAAAAAATTTTGAAAAAGAAATTGCATTTATTGTTAATCAAAAATTACAAATACTATCCAATAATAGGTGATTCTTTCCTTCAGAAACTGTGCCCTGAAGATATGGGATATCAACCTTTGATCAAATCAACTCACTTAAAAGCAAATAATTACCTTGAAGGATTGCACAAATGTCCATAATAATATCCTGATGGTGTAGCCCTGCCTCAAGAGTTTAATGAGCCGAGCCGCCCGGAAGAGGCGTAAGAAACCCACGTTGATGAATTTCTCCTGTGCATCACCATAGAGCAATTTCTGGACAAATTGAACAGTGTTACTACATCACGCTCAACCATTGACCTCAGGGTTGAATGTCCACAGGCAGCACTTATAAGCACAACCAGCATCCTTAAAATATTTATTTTAGACTAATTTCAATAAGAAAAAATGGCACTTTTCAATACTTTATACCATGTAGTAAAAAAGAAAGTTAAATGTATTATACTGTATTTAAAAATCATTTTTCAGTTTCAACTGTCTAATTTTACATCCATTGTAAAAAAATAGAGCAAATATAATTAATAATTTGAAGGGGAAACAATGTTTAAATATATGATTGGCTAAGTATTTTTTCATTCATAGTAAGATTTATTGCTTTGTTGAATAAAGTGATTCTAGGATTCAATTATAACACTCAGCGGTGTCTAGAAATGTATAAACCCTTATAATATGGAATGGATGTAAAGACTGAAATGGGCAGGTATGCCATAAAAGCTGCCTAATGGGCCCAGAGTCAGGGTGTCACATGCTTCCAAAAAGAGTCTACATTTGTGCCATGAACTTGCAAATAGCTCTATATGCAAGCTTTTTGGCACCAATAGCATCTCTATTCATACAACCACCTGCTCTGTCAAATCATGCAGAGCATGCAGAGTTTTTTAACATCTAGAGTGTACACCAGAATGTTAGAGAGCATGGCCATTACATTTAGACAAAAAAATTCAATTATTCCACACCCATTTTATTAAATGTTGGAAGAATAAAGTCAGATGATACCCAGCAATTTTGAAGATTCTACCTTTGAAACAAGGGATGAAATCAGTAATATACTTAGTCAGCAAGTCACTAATGAAAACTTAACCCTTAAACACACATCCTAATTTTGAGATATACATAAGAGAACACATGCACACCTGCAAATACAGCCTCATTAATTGTATATAATAAATTCTTTCTGAATGATAAGGTTAAAATATGTTGAACTCACCCTGCTTGAATACAAAGATTACCTTTTGTTTGTAAAATTCAAATATGATCATTGTTTCTAGAGGGTTAAAAACTTATATTGTTGTTTGTGCATGTTGAAATAAAATGCATTAAATTTCATGTTTACAACTTAATAAATGTTTTTAACACTTTTGTTCCTGAGGACATATCTGATATGTCATCTTCATTTTACTGCTATGTCCTATGGTTGTATGTCGTATATTTTTCTACATTTATCTTCTTTGAAAGGCTATAAACGTTCCTCGGTTATTTGTAGGCACCTACGATACCATTCTTAATGCAATTAAGATGGTCACAGGACATTCACCAATATGTGCTTCTACTTGCTGCGAGTATTTGCAATTTTTTCCTCGAAGTGATTAGATATGCAGTGATTGTCAATTATGTTTAGAATGTTTTTCTTTGTAAGTAGTCTTTGTGCTGTACTTGAATTGTTACATTACATTATTTATTTAATTATTATTTACATTATTTCAATACAATAAGATCCTTTTTTTAACTAATGAATTGTAAATTATATTAATTCACATAAAACCCCTACGAATATTGCCTTGTGTAATAAAATAATTTGGTTATTTATATTTTAAAATCTTGAATCATTATGAAAATATGCTGAAGCACTTTCTGAATGAAGAGAGAAGCGTGTTTGATTCAGATGCAGGAAGTATAATATCTATTAACATTACTGGGACACCATAATGGTTTCCTATTTTGTTCCTTCTTGGTCTTAATCCTTATGCATTTTTTTGGCCAAATGTTAAGCACCATGCTACAACTGTCTCATTATTATTTTATGAGTAGTGTACTACAGCACTTAATATCGCACCAAACACTGATATATGTGTATCATCACAGGGATACTGGATGTCAACTGTATTATTATTCAGGAAAAAGATTAAGTGCTGTTGTTGATCTGTGCTATTTCCATACAAACCAGTCCTCTTCTTTTCACTTTCTAGAAAATAAAATAATATCCATTTGTTTAATGGAGAGATGGTTGTGGAAATTCATATCAAGGAGAAATGAAAGGAATGATTTACATTTTGAATTTCTTGCCACAGAAGCTACTACACAGCAATTGTTTTTCCACATAAAATGAAGGCAATTATTTTAAATACACAAGAATTGAAAATAGATTTGTAAGATTCATGCTCAAAGACACTGTTTGCATGTTGTAATGGATGCTATGTTTTGTTTGGCACTAAATGGGAGCGTAGGTGCTTGGAAAAGAAAACAATGAGGGTGCGTTTCTATAGGTGATCCTACATCATTCTGATGACACATTGAAGGATATTGCACAGAGTCACAAAAGTACATCACATTATGCAAGTAATATTTTATATTTGCACTTACTACCATGTAAAAGACGGGGATCTTAAGGCACAGAAAGGTATAGAAATAGCACAGTAACATTCTAAACTAGTTTTAAATGTAAGGTGACAAGGAATCTATCTAGTGTATTCATTTGTTTCATCATATGTTTTTGTTTCAAGTTTGATATATGAAAGCATTCATTCTTATTTCAAGCATATTATCAAAATATCATTAAAGGGTTTTGTAAAGAGTTCATTTGACAAAACATAAGATGAAAAGTGAATGCACATGATAAATTAATATGGTTTGCTACAACCACTTACTGACAGAGAAACACACACTGCAGGTAGAGGGCATACTACTCTATTGCAAAAATAAGGAAAGGAGTTTTTATTTCTATACATGTTTCTCTTAGGAAAATGAAATGTATTTCATCTGCAAATATTATGGAATGTTGCGAGCAACACAGTTTTTTATTCTGATAAAGATGTAAATAACTAGGTATCATTATTACAGCAAGCACAGGAAATACTTGATAAAATACAAAAATTGCTTAGCTGTTCAGGGAAACATCCATTTTTTAACATAATTCCTAGTAATCTACCTCAAAGAAAAAAAATGGCTATATTTTTCATTTTTGTATTAAACAAATTATACATCAATCAAGAAAATAAAATTTAGAAGTATCAAAATGTGTTAATGACAAATGAAATACATAAGATAATATGCAATTTCTCTATCACAAATTTCTAAAATAAAATAAATTTTGATTCAATGGCAATTAGCTTTAAAGATTCATGGTAGTTATTAATTCTTCCTAAGGCCCATGTGAATAAGAAGTAATATAATTACATGAGTTAATAATTTGAACAAATAAATTTGAGCTAGTGAAAAGCAGGTAGATTTGATTTAAAATAAAATAAAAGTCTGAAATAAGGATAGGCATTATTCTTATAAATATCATAATTTCAAATATAAACAACTAAATTCAAAAAATCTAATAATTTAACCAATCTAAATTTAAAATTGTCATATATAATCAACAAAATTAATAGTTTTATAGCTTTAAATGAAATAAAGGGTAGATGCACTTCATGCCACCAAGACCTCTTTGACAATAAATAGACTATCAAAGATATAATTTGGATGTATTTCTCATAACTAATTTTTCTAATTAGTCAAGAAATCTCATAAAATTCATTATTTTTGAAAGAAAATAAGTATATTAAATCACCTGTATTTTATCAAAATTTATTTGCAAACATCATTTAAAACAGAATTATTACAAATCTGTTTAACACAGTCATAGCCTACATAATCTGATTGGTAAAACAATACTGCAAGATGTGGATATCAGCAGACATTGTTTAATTTCTTTGTCTCGACTGTATTTCTTTTTCTTTTTTTTAATTTCTTTCAACTATCTATTTTATTTCAGAATTCTTCAAAAATTAGCAATACAAATAATTTCAGAATTCTAAAAAAATTATATTGAAAATAAAAATTGACTTTTCAATATCTATCCAAGCCACTGCATAAATAAATGAAATTTTATTACAAACTTGTGGGAAAATGTCAAACAAAAACTGAATTTAAATTATGTTAAAATTTATAGAGACATATTCTAATGCATTGCAAGGTATATGGATCTCTTACTAAAACTTCGCATGATGTAAGAACATTTTTTTATTTTGTTAACTATTGGATTATTTGAATTTTCGTACTTCGAGTACTGGCGCCATCTATATCAGTCGACGAGAACTCTCGCGCCCCATGTTGGTATCTCTTTGACGGTTGGTATTGTACGTGCGCGAGTGAACGGGTCCTCCGTTCTTTTGTATTAAAAAACAATTAAATAAATAGTCTTTTGAACAAAATACTCGTTTTATTCAAAAGGTTATGGGTCCAGAGAACGCTTGAAGTGAAAAAACCAGACTATTTGTGACCGATCGTAATCTGTGAGTCGGATTTCGAATTGCCAAGGACCTAACCTCGAATTTGGCTGTGGAAGCGTGTTCGTTTCGCTTGAGCGCGCATTCGTCGCGTGACTCGTGCAGTTTATCGAGGAGGCTTTAACCGTTTGGAGGGCTCGCCACGTGCATATAATTGTCGATTGCAATCTGTGAGTCAGATTTCTAATCGCGACGGACCTAACCTCGAATTTAGTGGTGGAAGCGTGTTCGTTCTTGTTCAAGCTCGTGTTCGTCTCGCTTGAGGTCGCGTTCGTCGCATGTGTGGCAATTGAGTGACGTCACAATGGCTGAGAGATTAGACATGAATAGCCTGAGTAAGTTTGATGGCAGTAATTACAATCAATGGCGATTCCAAATGAACTGTGCACTTCGGGCAAAAGGACTCTACGAAATCGTCCATGGAACTGAACTGAAACCGGAAAATAACAATGAGACGCAGAAGGCATGGATTAAAAATGACGCAACGGCAATGTTTATTTTGACATCTGCGTTACACTACGCGCAGATAAACTTGATTGAGAATTGTGAGTCATCTCATCAAATACTTGATAAGCTTGATTCGATCTATTTGCAACGATCTGAGTCGAGCAAAATGATTGCACACGAACGATTTCACCAATATCGAATGAAAGATAGTGACAGCGTTGCTCAACACATTGCGAATGTCGAAAACTTAGCGAAGAAATTAAAGGATATTGGCGAGACTGTAAGCGATGCGGCGATAATTACAAAAATAATCAGCACGTTGCCGCAGAAATTTTTGAATTTTCGACAGGCGTGGCTATCAGTTAGCGAAGACAGGCAAACGCTGACAAATCTGACGTCTAGGTTAGTTGACGAAGAAGCAAACCTGTCTTTGGTTGAGCAAATGGAAACTGCGTTCACGGTCTCATCGGGCAAAAATCAATCGGCGAAATCAAAGAGGTCGACGAAGCAGAGCGAGCCGTCATCAAGTGGATCGATCAAGCAGAAATCAGTCGATCAAAACCAGGAGGTGAAACAAAACATCAAATGCTATCAGTGCGGGAAAAGGGGCCACATCGCCCGGTTCTGCAGGAACAAGCCTAAGCATAAGTCATCACATCGCGACAAGGAGTATACTTCATTCAACGTGGAATTTCCTGGAGGTGTCAACATGGAAAATACGTGGATCATGGACAGCGGAGCATCTGCACACATGTCGTACAGGGCCGAACTATTGTCAAACATGTCTGCTGTTTCTGAAGGGACTACAGTCGTAATTGGAAACAACGTGTCATTTTACCTGTCATTGGAAAAGGAGACATCGAGATCGAGAAAAAGATTAAAGGTGAGTGGTACAAGTCAGTTATCACGAACGTCCTATTTGTTCCTGACCTGAGAAGAAACCTGTTCTCTGAAGCTGTCGCGACCAAGAAGGGTTGGTCAATAATGAAGGAAGGAAAAAAGGCAGAGATTCTACATGGCTCAAAACTCATTGCGAGTGCGATTCTCGATGACAACAATAATTATCGTATGTTGTTTAGAAATATTTCAGTTCATCAGGCTCAACAAGTTACAGAGAACAGCTTGAAGGCGTGGCATGACAGACTTGGCCATGTAAACTTTACGCGGGTTCGAGAAATGATCAAGAGTGGTGTGATATCCGGCATCACACTGAGTGACGAGGATGAGATTCTCTGTGAATCTTGTTTGTATGGCAAGCAATATCGTTTTCACCATGCGTCCAGAGAAATCCGAGAGGAGGAAGTTGGGGAACAAGTGTTCTCCGATGTGTACGGCCCTATTGCGACTGAATCTTCCGGAGGTGCCAGGTACTTCGTTCCATTCAAGGATAGCGCAACATCCTACCTCGTCGTCAGGACCATGAAGCACAAATCTGATGTTCTGACTCGTCTCAAGGAATATGTGCGGATGGTTGAGAAGCAACAAGGCCGTAAGGTCAAGGTTTTGCACAGTGACAACGGTCGAGAATACCTAAATGAAAGTCTGCAGGAATATCTGAAGAGAGAAGGCATAATCCTAGAAAACACTTCGCCTTATACCCCACAACAGAACGGTCGCATTGAGAGGGAAATGCGCACGGTCATGGAGAGTGCCAGGTCCATGATGCACGCAATGAACACGCCAAAGTACCTCTGGGGCGAGGCGGTTAACACGGCAGTGTACATTCTCAACCGGACTCCAACAAGCGAAAAGAGAAGTACGACGCCGTATGAAGCTTTCATGGGTAGGAAGCCATCATTATCGCATTTAAAAAGGTTTGGCTGCACTGCATTTATGCACGTCCCCGACTGTCAAAAAACTAAGTTGGATGACAAATCTAGCAAACTCATGTTTGTCGGGTATGATGGAAATTCTGACAATTATCGAGTTTGACCCGACAACAAAAAAGGTAAAAGTTTCGAGAAACGTAATTTTCGATGAACACACTACGATCGATACCGAGAAGAAGACCGTCCAGATCAGCATTGCGCAAATGGAAAATGGAGACGACAACGCTGAAGAATATCCTGGAGGTCGAAACCAAATCGTTGATCTAGGTGGAGCATCCAAGTTAGCAGCTCCGGAGGCGCAGCGGCCGGCAATGAGAAATCCCGCAGTAAATGAGACCGAACCTCGACAGGATCTGGATGGAGAACAGTTCGACGCAAACCCGAGAAACATCGAAGCTCTTCAAGAGGATGAAGGGACAGTCGTCGACAACGCCAGGGACTACAATCTGAGGAAGCGAGACAAATTGCAACGCCCAGGAAGATACACAGCGAATTTCGCTATGGTAAATGAACCGCAGACTTACAAGGAGGCCATGGAAGGCAGTGAGTCAAGAGGGTGGTCAAAGGCGATCGCAGAGGATCTCAGTGCCCTGAAAAGGAACGACACATGGCAACTCGTGAAGCGAACTGGCAGCATGAAGGTCATCGGGTCGAAGTGGGTTTTCTCTCTTTAAGATCAAACATCGAACAAACCAAGGTTCAAGGCCAGACTATGTGCCAAGGGATTTTCCCAGGAGAAAGGAGTTGACTACGACGAGATCTTTTCGCCTACTACTAGGTATGATTCGATAAGAATTTTATTGGCTACAGCAGTGAAGAATAATTACAAGATGTTACAGTTCGATGTACGCACAGCATTCTTATATGGAGACCTACACGAGACAATTTACATGGATCCACCAGAGGGTGCTAATATAAGTGACGGTCAGGTATGCAGACTACAAAAATCACTGTACGGGTTAAAGCAGGCATCGCGGTGCTGGAACGAAAAGTTTAACCAGTTCATGCTTGACCAAGGATTCCGACGAGGAGAAGCAGACAAGTGTGTTTACAGGAAGAGTTGTTCAAAATCGACGATAATTCTGATTCTCTACGTCGATGACGGACTAGTCATGTCCTCAGATGAAGCATCGCTCTACAGTTTCTTGGATGAGTTGGGGAAGCAGTTCGAGATCACGGTCATGGAACCCGGACATTTTGTCGGGATGGAGATATTGGACGAGACCGATGAGGGTAATAATCGTCGTATACTTATTCACCAATCTAGTTATATTCGCAGGATGATCGAGAAGTTTCACATGCAAGATGCAGCTCCGGTTGGTACACCAGCAGATCCGCACGTGAGACTGAAGAAACCAGACTACGATGATCATAGCGAAGATTCCTATCCATATCGGGAGGCTGTGGGATCATTGATGTTTGCAGCGATCGTGACACGACCAGATATAATGTTCGCTACGAATCAAATTAGCAGGTACACTTCAAATAATGACCAGACTCACTGGAATGCAGTCAAACGTATTCTAAAATATTTGAAGGGTACTATAAATTTTGGCATAGAGTACCGTAGAAATTCAGAGATGCTAGTGGTCACAGGGTACTCCGACTCAGATTTTGGAAACGATTTAGACACCCGTCGCTCCATGTCGGGTTATGTATTCCTTCTGTCAAATGGGGCGGTCACTTGGTCCAGTCAAATCCAGAAGGCTGTGACATTATCGACGACGGAAGCGGAGTACGTTGCTGCCTCAGAAGCAACTAAAGAAGTGACCTGGATTCGTCAGTTTCTTGATGACATTGGGGAACCAGTCCAGGAACCAACAAACCTGAAGATGGACAACCAGGGAGCGCTTTGTCTTGTGAAAAATCCAGTCTTCCATAAATGGACAAAGCATGTGGACATCAAATATCATTATATCCGTGAGAAGCTTGAAGATGGGACTATCAGCGTTAGTTTTGTACCGTCAGATCTAGAACTAGCCGACGTCTTCACCAAGCCTACTCCTCAAGATCATTTCCATAAACTTATCTTTAACTTGGGAATGAGAAAGTGTTAATTTTTTTATATATAATTGTTGTTCATCGTTACATCAAAACAAAAAACTAATTTTTTTTATTTTATGAGATTTAAGCACTCAATTGGATGGAGTATTGGATTATTTGAATTTTCATACTTCGAGTACTGGCGCCATCTATATCAGTCGACGAGAACTCTCGCGCCCCATGTTGGTATCTCTTTGACGGTTGGTATTGTACGTGCGCGAGTGAACGGGCCCTCCGTTCTTTTGTATTAAAAAACAATTAAATAAATAGTCTTTTGAACAAAATACTCGTTTTATTCAAAATTAACTTTTATTAATAATGGCACTTGCAACTCTGCTTATTGTTTATAATGATTCTTTTGAACATAAGGCACCAATTAATGACTTTCATAAATGTTATCACTGAAATACTTTCAATTTTTTTTATACTTGAATATATGCTGGAAATGCTAGAGCTTATTGTAAAATAACAATATAATTTAACAAAAATATTGTGGTTGTTGATTAGAAGAAAACAGCAAGAGAAAAATCTGAAAAATATAATAAGATAATAATGTTAAGAAGGAATAATGATGATGATGATAATAATAATAATAATTATTATTATTATTATTATTGTTATTATTCGTTTTTCATTGTAAGTATAATAAGTGTAACAAAAATCATGAAAACAAATGATGAACATTCATAAAAACTACTTAATCTCCAATTTGAGAGGATTATTTACAATTCTTTACACTACATATAAATGCAATGTTAATTTTAATTATAAAAGAGAGAGTTTAATTATAAATTGAACTGTCCATGAATGGTGGCTTACTAACAAATGTTCAGGGTAGGCAAATCATTACTAAACAGCAATGGATTCCAGAAAGGGAACCTGAGGGCCATGTCCCACCTCAATTTACTTCTTTTGTAATTTTATTCTGTTTATTCAAAACAATTGACTCACTGATATCGTTACATTCCAAAACATTATTATTCATGATGATTTCAAGATATTCAGATTCTAAAAAGTGTTGTGAATTTGTGTTGCTCTGACACTAATTCAGAAATTGGATTCAAAATTTTTTCCAAGGGTCTAAGATTCACTGAATGACATATGTGATCTTTATACTTTTCATGTTTTTGTATATCATTTGATAAATTTTTGATGTTAAAATATCCATCTCTATTACAAGAACTCCCATTAACTGACAATAAAATATATGGCCAACAATAAAGCTTATCTACCTGTTTGACATTTGTGTGAAGCATAATGTGAAGGATTGAATTTTCTTACATTTTTCTTGCAAGCATAATGTACAACCATACTCAATATAGGAGTAGGTCAACCATTGTCCCAAATTTTTCTCTTTTCTACATTGTTAGGTTGAGAGAACAATGTATATAGTAGATAATTCACTGTGTATCTGTCATATTCTAAATCTAATATTAACGTAAAATAAGATTTAAATAAAAAAAATCTAGTAACACTAATAATCCACAACATACAAATTCAAAATGAAAAAATAAATACTTTCTAAATAATAATAACCTTCACTGCTTGTTAACTCATCAACAAAACTGTAAATACACGCACCATGCAACTTGCATGTGAGCCTGAGACTTCTGGGCAGGTAGCAAGAGAATTCGCTGGCCTTACCGAATGCGCACATCCCAAGTCAAGATACAGCATGCTACTATTTTACACTCACTGCAGGGCCTTTTTTCAGAATATGGTGCAAAGAAAAGCAGTATCTGGGCCTGCCTACCCTGAGAGGTGCAAGCGGGCACATGTCTCTGCAGGAAGAGATGAGACTGATCACATGGCGCAGGGGTTATTACAAAATGCTTGAAATGGGAATATGGCCTGTACCCCAGTAATGAAATGTTCATTATACATTTTCAAATGGATAATATCTACACCATATTAAAATTGTTAAAATTTAATTATTTTTATTATTTTTAAATGTATTAAACTAGTACATAATCCTTGCCTACCTCAAGGAGCTGCCACCACTCTCCATGGTATGGACCTGAGACTTAAAAGAGCTAATAGATTTTGAATTAAATGCTTTGGATATTGTACAATGACATCTTTTGGAATGTGGCAAAATATTTTCATAGCAAAATACAAATTGACAGCAAAATATGCATAATTGTCCTAAAAAAAAGAATGTTCTGAACAGGTTTATAATACATTATTTCTAACCTAAACAATAACCCATAACCTTTTCAAAGACACACTTTATGCTCTACTAAGCATATTTCTGTCAATTTAGAGGTCCCTGCTAGAAAGGTAAGGGGGGATGACCTCTTATCACATTTTGAAATTCAATTTGCGAAAGCCAAAAATTAATATTTTCCTGTACATGTTTAAGTAAAGAAAGTTTCTAGAATTAGTTTCATAAAAGGGAGATTAAGTTAATTTTATGCACATTCATTTAAATAATAAAATGATTGCTGATTATAGGATAAAAATATAACTGTAACACTCAGAACATCAAAAATCTAATTTCTACTATGGTCTAATTTTTTGGCACTAAGCACAAAATACAACATAAAAAAGGTTTCAATTTAATAGGTATGAGATGAGAATCACACAAAGATCTAATATGATGTCTTTTCAGGAAGACCTAAAAAAACGATAGTAAAGCTAGAATGATAAAACTAACAGTGATTAGGCCAAAACTACAACATGGAAAAAAAGATAACTTTTGCAAATGGCAGTTTGACAGTCATGAACTAGTACTTGTGGTTCACGTTTAAACAGTACATGGATCACATAATATTTCTGGCAATCTTGTTTTTACTGTCAGGTCTAATGACAATTTCAACCAAGCAAAAAAAAATTAGGATTTTATAGAAAATTTATAGCAGTACGACAGGATAATAATTTCATCTGTTAATACAATTATTAATTAGATTTATAAACTGTATATCAGTCCTATGTTAAACCTTTTATAATTTCACAAAATAGCTAGATGATGTCTTAATGCCTCTGTTAAAGAATGTAGAAGAAAGCATGTATATCTTATGAATACTTTTCTTCACAAAAATGATCAACTTGGTCAATGGAACAAGCTTATGTTAGATATGAACAACAAAGAGTTAAATGATTGGTATCCTTTGCATGTGGTGCAATTGTGCTCAAAGAGCATCATGTGTCACTGATTTGCCTGGCGAGGCTACACTGAACAGTGAAGCAGTGAAAGGGAAGTTACATATACACCACATATAGTTTCTTTCAATAATCAAGTGAATCAAGTAGAGTCATAGAGTGAAATCACCAGTTTCTTTGTGTCAAAGCATTAGTAATGCAACCCAATTTAAATTGGCAAGTTCAGAAGAGTCAATGTACTCAACATGAGACCTATCAACAAAACACAATACAGGCTATAATAATTGAAACAAAAGAATAACTGAAGAGCAAAAACAGAAGTACTGATAAAGTAACAATATGAAAATCAAATAATAATATTAATAATAATACAAAAAATACATACAAATATTATTTTTAACAGATATCCTACATTTAATTTCTACATTATTCAATTTACTTTTAGTTGATGAAAACTAATAAATTACTGTAAAGAAATAAAATTAAGAATTTGAATTATGAAACAATTTTCAAAATGGTAAAAAAATTATGTTTGTTTAAAGGTCATTAAACTTTACTAAAAATATAATTTCAAAAAGCACCTGATTGTATGGTGCTTTATTAGATTCTGGTTTCTAAAAGACAAAAATAACCAAAACCTTAAGTCAAATTGCTGCAAAAACACTTCAGATACATATGAATTTTGAGCCTCATACAAAATTAACATTAGGAAGAAATATTAATTAGGGATAAACTTTCACTGAAAAAAAAAGTTTCAAAAAATTAAAATACAGCAATGATATTTAAAAGTCAATTCTAAACCATGCTGATTTGTTGTGTTGCACAAATTGTTCTGTTAACTTCAATTGCTTTCATAACTTGTAAAATTACACTAAGATGTATTATGTCTACAAATTCACTAACACTAAATGTAGTAAGGCAAAGATATTAAAAAATTATTTTGTAACACAAGAATTAATTCATTCTTAACTCAATTTTGCACAAAAGAACAATGTGTTTTATCTTTTCTGTAATTAAATTATCTCCTTATAACAATAAGGATTTTGCATAAAAGGTTGTCTCCTTTACAGTGAATAAAAAATGAGGCAATTTATATTAGCAATAAATTAGCCAAATAATATACTCAAAATTCCAAGTAATTTTTCTGAAGAATATTCAAAGAAACCATTCACTGAATTTGAATTTATAAGATTTTTTAATTTATGTAAAGAAAACTAACTTTCTTATTTACTTTTCCTTTTCCAGCTACCAAACTTTATTTAAAACAAAACTTAAATTGTGCAATAACTTAATTTACTACTAAGTTAAGTGATTAATGATTTAAGAAAATAATTCTTGATAATGTAATTATTCTCTGGAGTTCTTACATTTAACTTTTATTTATAAATGCAAGATAAAAATAATGTTAATAAATATTCCTTTTAACTGTTAAAGTGAGAGAAAAGTTCAATCTAAATTGCAAATGTGTTGCAAGTAACGTTCATAATGCTGAAGAAAGTTATGGTAAAGTATATTTTATTTTACTTAAGATGACTCTGCAATACATTCATGCAAATATACAAGTGTTAATTTTGAAGAGAAAACATTAATACGATCATATAGATATGCCATCTACTTGCAAGTTTGTTCTGAGTCAAGCATAGATAAATGGTATTTTTAACTAACAAACTGCAAGTACATTTATTTATCTGTACTTAATTTTTTAATGTATTAATTCATAAAGAATATTTCAGGATTGCTACTACAGAAGAGTAGTCTTATGAAAATAATCCTGTGCAAAACAAAACCTTTCAATAGTACTTGCAAGCTTTATAAGAATGCAAAACAATAAACTTCATGTAATGTAGTGAACTGTGAGCAAAAATTTTAAGAGAAACACAAAAGCAATGCTCTATTTTATCACATGAAGATGTTATTGTATTGCATTTATATCTTCTACTACAAATGATGTGTTTATTAACACCTCTTTGATTAAGGATACTCACCCCAAATTCGATAACCAAAACATCTACAATGCTGCCAATAACAGTGATGAAATCAAATGTGTTCCATGGATCTTTGAAGAAATTCTGCAACCAACACACACAACATTTCACTGATGTAGGCACACAAATACTCTGTGCCTACAGATGATATCAACTATGGGCTCAGGCAGGAGGTTCCTTAGACATCCAAGTATAACTACAGGTTATCAAAATAGCTGGATTCACAAAGCCAAAAGCTGAAGTAATTTTAGTGTTTACAGTACACAAAGCATAATTTTAAAAATTGACAATTTCATGAATTAAAAAAAGACAACAAATGAAATAAATGTCTTGTACATGTTAGCAACTGTTCCTGCATCTAAAAAACAATGGATAATCAATAAAATCCATACTTTCTGATAATTAGCATTTAAGCCTTACACTAGTTATCAAAAATGTTACATTATTCTTGGAAAAAACGTAAGTAATTTTCCAAGTTTTCCTCAAAAAAATTATTGAGAAAATTCAAACATTTGAGGTTAAATCATATTAAAATGTAAAAACTGTCCAGCTACTTTAAGTTTAAATCTGCAGTTGATCTTAGATTTTTTTATGTCCTGCCAGCCCCATGAAGAGAAGAGCCTCGAGGCTATCAAGTCTGTCCATCCACCAGCTTCTTCAAACTTATTAAGCACAAATAAGAATTTATCTGCAAAGATACAGACCGAGAAGGGAAACTTATGAAATAAAACGTAAAATGGAAACTACCTACATAAAGTTTATGTATGTACAAGAATTATATTTATTAGTAAAGAATGATAAGGAGGAGGAAGAAGTGAATTTAAAATTCTAATACACCAATGCCAATAAAACTGATGTTATTTATGGTATGAATGAAGTGAGAAATAAATTTTCAAAATAGCAAGACACTTTCTGAAAGAAGTTAAAATTGTTCACATAAGCCCATACGATTTCTGAAATTCTCAGTAGCCTGATTTTTTTACATGTAAAGATTTTATGTATCAAAATCACCAGATTATAAGCCATCCATGGAAACACACATCTAGAGAAAAGAAATAATGATTTGTGACCAATGGCACATACAATGCGCTGGCCAATAAATCAACGAAAACATAGAGTAATATATGGGAATTGTACACATGGATTCAAAATATTATCAATTGAAGAAAGTATTTTATCAAGTAATAAGTGATATCTGCAAAATTGTTTATTGTGTATTAAAAATATTTTCATGTCTATGTTGGTAGAGGTTGGTAGAGTTATGTGAATTCATTGTGATCTTAATAGAGAGATGGTTGATTAAATACCTATTATACAGAATATAAGAAATTAAGATATACCTTTACAGGAAATGTTAAAAATGATTATATAATGAAACACTTTCTAAAACTTAGAATTGTCCGAAAATTCTCTTTTATAGCACACACTAAGTAAGATAAACATTATTATGATTAAAATAAGAAAAAAATAAGTTTCAGTGATAAAATGTATGTATTAGACTTATTAGATTTTGTGTTATACCCAGTAGTCAAGTGGGCAGTTGTCCCCTGAGCACATGTTCTTTTACATGAAGAACGGTTCATTTACCAGACAAAGAGATTGTGTAAAGTTGGTGTATGCTAGTGAATGTATTAAATTTTCTCAATTTTTTTTGTAGCCCCGCTCACTAATTCACTAAAAATTGTTATCAAATATTGCTAGTTTGCCCTACTTAACTTTGTGAATTAATGTCTCAAAAAAGTACAGGTTAAAACTTATCAAAGTTCAAATAGTGAAAGAAGTTTTATGTTATTCTTTTTCACAGTAATTTCCATGTCACAAATCTGTAACAGAATGAGCAATGTAGCAAACATGTATCATTAATGGAAAAATATTTGAATTTTTAAAATTAGCAAATAGCTAAAATTTACACTTGCTTACAAAAGGAAATATTTCCTAGATACTTATGCGAAGATTGTATCATCCCTCACCCCCAAAAAATGAATGTAATGAAAGTACACCTACAAAAAAAAAAAAAAAAAAAAAAAAAAAAAAAAAAAAAAGGATGAATTTAAGGGGAATAAGGGCAAAGTGATGTGTTGCTGCGGAAGTAACACAACTATGAAACAAGGATTTCAATATACTTTTTTCAGTAATAGAGATATTATATATGTGTCCTTTGACATGTAGAAGACCTTTCAGCCTTTAGTGACATTTTTTAATTGTCTGACTAATATCTTTTTTTTATCCTTCACTCATAAAACTAAATTAACTTACTGTAAATAATAAGTATTTTTCAATAGTATGACTTCAATTAAATCATTTGACAGACAACAGATATATTAAATATAGCAGTACTTAAATATGAGTAACATTAATTTTTTAGAATCTTAAAAACAATATGTTTATTTAATTTCTAATGTATAATATTCTCATGGAAATAAAACAACACAAGTTTGAAAAAATAATTTTGCTAATTGTTAATCATAAAACCTACATTATTTAAATTATTTTCATCAGTTTAAATGATAAGTGAAAATGTAAAATGAATGTTTAGCCATTATATTTTATACAAAACTGCAAATATTTTATGTTAATTACATTAAAAAAATTAATTATAATTTCAATAACAGAAATGCATAAGAACAAAACATGAAATTGCACCACTGATGAAAAACAACATTAATTAAGAAAAATGAATAATTTGAATTATGAAATTATTCACTGAAATATAAACTTCTTGCTTGGACCCGACAACTTTGAATGAAACTACCTCTATTAAAAAAACGCATTAAAGCACTAACAAACAAGTTTCTATTTACATTTACATTTACAACACTTTGGCAAAAGTAATAATATTTGAAGAGTCAGTTAATGACAGAAACTATCTGATCCTTCTTTTCTAAGCCTTATAACAGAAATAGAACTAACTTAAATATATTTTAATTTCCTTAAATGAAATTATATTTTTCAACTTGGCACTCACAGATGAAAAATAATGTACAAATTAATAATAATGTAAAACAACAAGCTTTTGTGGTACCATGTCAAAGTCTGCAAATTCTAAAATAATTCATAAATTCATAAATGAATTATTTCACTTTAGCACCTTCAATAAATTCTGAAATGTAAATTTTATGGATTCACTTATTTGAAAAATCTGATCACAATAAATGCTCCAAATGATTAATTGAAGAAAATGTGTCATACTATGATTATAGAATATGACTGGAAATTGAAGAATAATTAATTTTTGTCAAATATATTGAAAAAATTAAATTATTTTTTTTAAAAAAGAGATGCAATCATTAATATTTATTGTACTAACTGATTCAAAAGAGTGAAGCAATTTCTATTTAATCAAGCTGTATTACTTTAATAATATTCATGGTGTCATTTTATCATTAAAAATAATTAGATCGTGAGGCACACATGGTAGACAAGGGACAATGAAAGTGGTAGGAGCATCACCTTGCATCCAAATGCTATCATTTTCAGGATGCATTCTATGAGGAAGAACATGGTGAACAACGCGTTCATGAAATGGAGGATATCTTCAAGCATTTCTGGCGCTTCATGGAACTGAACAAACAAAACACACACATTAGCATCAAATACAGTCTACTTGGTAATGTGCAATCTGCACTGAAACTAAGCAAGTAACATTTCTATTACAAGAGTAAATCAATTTAACATTTGCTAATTTCTGTTTCGGTTGTAGTGATTACATGTTTCAACATTGATTAATTAAATATTAGAGGTTTAGTTACAATGAAAGTTCGCATATTTTACTGAGCATAAAAGTAGAGAGCATTTGGTTAGTGCAGCCACAGGACTCAAATGTCTGCAGGAAATTAAAGGGGTTTAAATTAAGAATTTGGATACAATAAATTAAGGTACGAATCTCTTTCAAAACACTTTTACTACCACTTTTCCAATTATTTGTAAATGTAACCTCTGGACAGGAAAGCATTGTTTTGGTTTGGATCAGGTTACTTATGAAAGGTATCACAAATATTGAGAAATCTCTTCTGGGCACTAAACTGTAACTGATGATATGTTGATTATATATGGAGGCCTGACCAAGCAGAATCACCATTAAACCATCACCATGTCAAAAAATAAAACATTTTTGTGCCCTTCTAACCACAATTTTTCCATTTATTTTGGAATCCATTTGAAAATTATTGTTATGAGACTACTGATCTTCAAACAAAAAAAAACTTTCAAGCTTCAATTCATACAAAACACAATATAACATAAACAACCTTATTCTAGATTTCCTAAACCTGATTGTTTTAAGAGATGACGACCAAGTTTGTTGTTGTTGCTATGTGTTTGTGCAGATACTTATATCTGATGGTGCAATATGCAATTCTCAATATAGGCGAGGGAGAAGGCATTGCTTTTCCTGGGCAGATGACAACAGTGGTGATTTACCTTTGCCTTTAATTTGATTGTATGAAAGATGATAGAGCAATCAACAGGGGATGATGATGATGATGATGATGATGATGATGATGATGATAAAATTAATTTAGCATGCTATAGATTTATCATGATAATTGTACATTTTGTAATGCCCAACAAGTATGAAACATCACCTTTCTGTCATTCGGAAATGGATAGGACATGAATGTTTCTTCTAACTTTAAATTTATTTCAGTAGAAAATTACACAAAATGCTTGATAAAAGGAAACATGTGGTTTCCAAGAACGTGTAGAATGAACTTTTTTCTACAATTACTTTTCAAATATTAACAATAAATAAATCATAGTCTTTTCTTTTCAAGAACTTAAAAATACAATGCTGGTGGAAAAAATGTAAATTTCTATTTAAAAAATTAAAGTTATGTCAATATCTCAAAATTAAATGTTTCAAATAAGGAAACAAAATTGGCCTGCAACAAAATGCATCCCAATACCTCAAACCATTTTCTAAAGTTTTGCTGTGGCAATCTTAGGTGCTTCTTGCTGAATATACTAATCCTACATAAATTTGAAGGAAGTAAAGAAAGCTTTTCTCTTTGGAAACTGCACAAACAAATCTTTATTTTTTATCCTTTTAATAGTTCTATATGTTTTTCCTAAAAGCATTTTTCTTTATCTGCTTGTAACTGGTCTTGATTTTCTGTGCACTCACTCAGTCTTTTTCTTGGACATACTGGGCAGTGTTTCCTTTAACAGCCACCTTTAACAGACACGCTCAGGCACTGCTTTCTGTGACCTTTTTTCATTTCTCACATACTACTTACATTTTATGGAGAAAGAGTTGTTCTTCTGCAGCAGAAAACAGTAATTTTTCAACAGAAAAACTCATACTGTGGGGTCCTGATATAGAGAAAGTGGATAATGCTTACTCCTATATGTAGGAAATCACTTCCTCTAATATATTGTGTAGTCAGAATCCACGTTATTTGAGCCTTTGATACCTAAAAATTGGTTCACAGCAAAACATCTCCATAACACAAAATGTCCAACCATCTGTGACAACGCTAGTGGCTACACCATTTTCAGACTCTCAACATGGATTTAGAAACTAAAAATCTACGGACAAAGTAATTTTTCCTTTTCTTGAAGATGTGTCATCAATAGATCAAAATGAAGCACCTTTTGGAATAATTTTAGATCTTTCTAAAGCCTTTGATGCCATTAATCAAAATATTTTGCTTTCAAAATTACTTTCATATGGAATTTGTAGTATTGCTTTAGAGTGGACACCCATGTACCTTATTTGAGGTTACAGGTTCATGTCATTCTCACACCTTTAAAATCAATCACAAAGAGTACCTTACTGGCACAAAAGAACATTATTTATCCATCTTTCCAACTCTGCCAATTGAGTGTTGGTTCCCATAGGAGTTCAATCTTAGATCCTGTCCTCCCTTTTTTACATGAAATGCCCATCAGAGTCATCAGATTTCCATCAGAATTAGAAGAACAGTTCTGTTTGCTTATGTCATGAATGTTCATTGTGAAATAGAAACAATAAGTAGTATGGTTTCAGATTTGTTTTGTGATAACAAATTAGTAGTAAAAGAAGGGGGGGGGATGTTTTCAATGCAGTTTTTCATTTCAAACAGGCAATTGCAAGTGCCATGAAATAATCAATATGCAATTGTCTGACTTTATGGTAATAAACTTTCTGGATCTCTCAATTTAATCCAACTACAAATGGAATATCCATATAAATGAATTGAATACTAAATTAAGTTTATTATGTTACGCACTGAGAATTCTTCCCAATTCAAACAGCATTCATGGAGCTCATTGCATACATTTAGTGAAAGTAAGTACATTCCTACTGGTGTAATATTATGAGGAAGCTCATCCAATAGAATCAAGACTTTTATATTTCAGAACAATTGTACGAATAATAAGAAAATGCCATCCATGACATTCTTACAAGCCTCCTTTCATTGAGCTTGGAATTTTACCATTGCCTCATCTACATATTCATGAAGATTTAGATTTTTGCCCACTTTCCCTGATCCATTAAGCAAACGCTGAAATGGACGTTTGATTTACATCTGGACATAAATGTAGGTTCACTTTACTCACTTTTTATGTAGTTCTCCTTTTCCTAGTTTTAATGGGAATAGAACCAAGGGTGTTAGGTTGGTATTTTGTTAGCAATACTAAAGTAGCAGAGATAAACAGCACATACTTTCTCGCAGTATTTCAAAATTTGCAATTTTCGAAAATTCAGAGAGTTCAACAAAAATGAGATTCATGCCATTCTTTGCAGCATCCCTTTGTTTATCCATGGAAAAAAATTAAAGAAATATTTTCGAGCAATTTTTTTTGAGTTTTATATATATATATATATATATATATATATATATATATATATATATATATATATATATATATATATATATATATATATATATATATATATATATATAAATTGCATTAATTTCAAGCCCAAATTATGCGAAAACTTCTTGTTTTTTCAAAGTACTGTATATGACATTTTTTAAAGAGCTGATTTTATTGAAACAAATTTTCTCTAAGGCAAATATCTCTATATTTAATTTTCTAGTTTTGAAATGTTAACTTTTCGTCATTTCTGAAAATACAGAGAGGGTTTGCCGAAAATGGGACTAGCACCATATTTTTTTTACATATGAAGAGAAAATTTAAAGAAAAAGTTTTGTGCAGTTTTAGACAAAAAATCGTTTTAAAAAGCCTACTTTTCACGCAAAATTATGCAAAAACTACTCGTACAATCAAAAAATTGTACATGAGTTTATATCAAGATCTGTAAGGAACAGATTTCATTAAAGAAAAAAATACCTATTTTCAGTATTATCGTTCTAGAGAGATGCCCCAAAAATTGCACTTTTGCAATTTTTGAAATGTTAGGGATTTCAATGTACATGAAACCTACACTATTCTCTTAAGCACATTTTAAGCTATCTGAGGACAAAGTTTATTCACAAAATTTGGTGCTATTTAAGAGAAAATTTTGAAAATGTTTTTGAGGCTTCATGTACTGACAGACAGATGGTCAGTCAGAATTTTTGTAGTTGATCAATTTTTTGATATCAAGGACCCACAAAACATGGATTCTAGTTACACCCCATGTTAAAGCAAGTAATTTACTGTGTATACAACAGGATTTATCCACTTTCTCATTACTAGAGCCAGGCAATAAGAGGCTTCTCTTTTTTTTCTCTTCCAATCTTGAAATTCACCGGCGCACAATTACATAACTTTCTCTTCTTATGAAGTAAGTGGAAACGTTGCTAACCTCATGTTGGTACTTTTAATCATCAAACTGTACATTAGAGTAAAAGCGTGGGGGAGAGATTCTCAAGCTCGAGGAAATGTGTACAGATTATAGGCTCTTCTTCACTATACAGTTTTTCTGTTCTTTGTCGTAAAAATATCAAATGACAACCATTGGAAGGATTTTCATCAAATTGACATTACCAAAACGATCTGGCTGATATCGCATTCTCATGATTTTGAAACGGATATTTTTATTTTTGGGGGTACTGCACACGAAGCCACAACTACATTTTAAAAATTTTCTCAAAAAATAGTTACAATTTTTTATTAAACTTCTCCCTCAGGTAGAGCAAAAAATAGCACAGTCTGCATTTTCGATACTCTCTAAATTTTCGAAAATTGCAAAATTCAAAATATGTTTTCATACAGTTACTATATTCAGAAGAGTGACTTCTTTAAAAAATGAAATCTGTTCTTCAAAAATTGATCTTTAAATATGATAAAATAAAATTTTTCACAATTTGATTAGATTTAATGCCATTTTGCCTGCATAAAGGCAATTTAAAAACAAGACTTCTTAAAAAAAATGGCTCCAATTGAGACACAAAATAAGGATGGCAGATCACAACCAATCTTGCACTTTCAGTTAGAAGTATGACGGTAAACTCCTGCCATACACCTATCATATGTTGAAATAAAAATGAATTGATATGGCAAAACCCTCAAATTCCACCCTCAAAAATTTGTCTGAAGTGATAGTGAACCAAAACAGAATAAGTTGTTTTTATCTAAACAAATATTGATGAGTGCATCAATTCTTTTCTTTTTTAGTGCAAAGTATGTGTATAAAAATGGCACAGATCCTATTTTTGTTTAACTCAGGATTTTGAGAACTACAAAATTTACAAATAATATACAAAAACTAATAATTTTTCAGAGTAACAATTTCGTTTGTTGTGTATGTTACGTGTCTGCTCTAGTTTCTGTTGAGAAAAAAAGAATAGAGCAAATAATTTGCTTTATATATATTCTGACTTTTATATTTATTTAAAAACTTATTTTATTTACATTTAGAAGCTTATTTCTTCAAATATCATTTAAGTATCTTCAGATTTTTGCAGCTTTATTGGCTTGATGTTGTATTTCTGAGTTTAAATGTCCATAAATGGTAGCTTTTACTCCTCAAATACGAAAAATTCATTCTTTATTCTTCTAGCCTTCCTTGTAGTTTCAACTTACATTGCTTTACTTACTTGCAAAAGGATCAACATTTTATTTCAAGCTTAAAATTGTCAATTAGCACTAATTGCATTTTCAGTAAAGTTAAACCCTCAATAAGAGTATGAGGAATTCGTTGTTATAATATCTTCTACAAAGCGGAACATGACCATACATTGCATGTGGCATTGCAGTTATGATCCACTTTTAAAAACAAAAAATAAAACAGCATTTGTAATATAGTCACTAAGCTTTTTGATAGTTTTGGGGTATTTCTTTTCAAGAATTCTCTCTTTATGAACATGTATAAGAATACTGGTTTACCATTTGTCTAGTATTTTACATTTTTTGAAGACAATGCACATTAATTCCATTAACCCTTCTTTCAAGAGATCACTTCGATATTTCAATGTTTCATTTCGTATGTTATAAATGCCTGGCCATTATCAGCTTTTTAGTTCTTTGAGTCAGACCCCCCTCCGAGTTTTACAATAAACTTGATTGTGTTACCTTTTTAATGCTCTTTTTCTTGCGCACTTTTCCGTTCTGATTTGCTTCCTTCCATCTACCTTTTTTGTTTACAAACACATTGGCCGTTGTTAATGATTGCAGTTTTATCATACTGAACGTGTGATACTCGTAGGGCACGAGACTAGATGGCATGTGAAGGTTTCTAAAGGTTTTAAGTTTCCAGATCAACTCTAGTTTTCGAAAGTTTTTGAAGAGTCCAGATGAATTCAACTGGCCGGCTGCTCTGATTGGTAGTTTCCCGTGGAAGAATGATCATTAGCTGAAAAGTTCAGCATTGCTCAACACACATCGCTCAGGCATATCCATTTGTTACAACGGTAGGTAACACGTAGCAACGGTACGTAACTGGTCCTATGACGTTCTACTCCTAGAGATACGCCGCAAAGCACAGTTGGTGACGTTGACTCGCACTCAAGACGCTAGCATGGTCATGTCCTTTATTACTTCTTCAATAGCCCTTTACTAAGAAAATACAACTCTCAACCTTGAATTTTCAATACTATCTCAACACTTCCAATTGTTTACAAAAATTAATATGTGAAATGTCAAAGTTAATCAACGTCCACTACATGAGTAGAAATCTTGGGAGTGAAAAGAAACATCATAAGAATACAAAGACTACACAGAAAAATCAAGAAAAAATGGGCTTTTGGCCAAACTTGTGAATGACAGTGCAAGTACATGTGACTATCACAAAGATTACTTGACACAATATACTCACGATAATTTGGAAAGTATGTTTATTAGACCACAGTAGAAGATTATCAATTTGGATCTGTTGACACTGAAGACAATGCGATCAATAATAATAATAATAATAATAATAATAATAATAATAATAATAATAATAATAATAATAATAATAATAATAATAATAATAATAATAATAATAATGACTGATGATGATGATGATGATGATGATGATGATAAGAGACAACAGATAAAATAGAGTGAGAAAGGATCTCCTTACTACCCTCAAGAAAAAGAAATTCAGCGCATAACTCCAAGACCGCTCCGTAAGAGAAAAGGGAAGACAAATACCAAGGAGCCAAGAAACAAGATTCACTTACTAAGCGGAACCATCTCGAAGGTAAAAGTATAACAGAGTTAGACGACGTTGAAAGAAGAATCTCGACGTTGAAACACCGATTAACAGTAGCATGTCAATGGGAGATCAGAGACAGACGTTTGCGTACTTTTTTTGCTCTATCTTTGTTTGGATACGGAATTACGAAGGGTATGGCAGAGTTCTTTGCAACTTTTTTTTTCCAAAACAAAAATGTTATCGGATCACACAATTTTATTTGTCGCGTGTAATAAATACTGTTACTAATGTGTGTTCGAAACGGAAAAAGAATAGTAGCAGTATATCAGATCCATGATACTGCAACTGTTCTTTTTTTCGTGAACAGATGGCTCACTGAAAAAAAGAACCGTTGGAGTATACCAGATCCATGATACTGTAACAAGTTCCCTTGTTACAGAATCATGGATCTGGTATACTGCAACTGTTCTTTTTTTCGTGGACAGATGGCTATGTCTCTATTAGCTGAGAGAGCAATGTGAAAATCAGTTGTCTGACTACTACCGTGCGAAATGAATGTACGGAATGCTCGTTTCGAGCAGTGCTCATACATCAGGATAGCCGTTCTCCATGAGAGAAATAGTACCCGAAAATGTCACAAGCAATTGGTGGAAGCTCTCAGAAATAATGCCCTTCCATACAGGGCAGTCGCGAGATTGGCAGGCCAGTTTCTGTGAGGCCGCATAGCGACCAGTGATCAGCAACGCCGTGACTAACTGCGAGTTTGCCGACCTATGTGACATGTGCGGTCTGCCTAATCGGGTCTTTAGAAAAAGTTTGCAACGCTTCTGGAATGTTGTGAACTCGTATATACTATAATGATTTAGGACATGAAATCAGTACTGTCATTTCAAATACCTTAGTAAATATGACAAACTCATTTTGGTGTTGTTTAATGTCTATGCACTTAGTTCATACTCTGTCCTTTCATGTGTATATTTAATTTTATTTTCCACCCGTACTCGTATTCTAAAATAAAAAGTTACCAAGAATTATGCCTCAACTCTCGTATTACTTCAACTTTTAGGACTTTTATTACACGAACGCGTAAGTGATAAATTCTTCTTTCAACGTTTAGCGGTTATCTACGAACAATTCGAGAAGTTGCCATGTTTCGTGGAAGTTCTCTTATAGCCATATATAAATCCTTTGCAACCTTATTGTAGTTTCTGTCTATGTAGATAACAGTTGTATATTCTGTGCTCAATGATGAACTAATTCCTCAAAAAGGGACGTTGTCATCTGTCTCCACGGAAAGGGCCACAAGTACAGAAAATCGTGCAGTGCAAGTACAAAATACGTTTGCTCTTGCCCCACTTCAAAAATGACAATATTTTAATATTAACGTTCAGAACTGCCGGCCCGGATAGCTGAGATCGCTAAGTTTGAAGAGCCATAGCTGCTTCGTGTCTGAAGGGTCGCAGGTTCGAATTCCTCCCGGGGCATGGATGTTTGTGTGTTCATCATCATTTCATGTTTCATTCCATTAGGGATAACAACCTTGGGGTGTAAAAATGGATTCAGCATAAATATGTTGATACCCCCCCCTCCTTTCCGAAAAGTCACGTGCACTTGCCCCCGGGAAAATGCGGCTGGGCATCGTTGGGTACAGTTGCGTGTTCCTAAACGTGCGTTTACACTGCGCGAGCGAGCGAACAAGCGGTTTTCCACGAACGTTCGTTCGGCGAGCGATCGCGGGGGAGAAGTTACTACCCGTTTACACTGAGCGAGCTCGTCCTCCGAACGTTTGTTCTGCCAGCCATATTGTTCGCTCGCAGAGGCAGCCCGCCCAATTGAGGTTATTGTGTATCTGCAGTGTCCTTGTAATAATGAACAAGCAACTGAAATTATTTTTACGGTAACAAGAATATATGAAATTTGGGGTTAATTATTTTTTCGTGATTTCAGAAAAAAACAAAGCTCATTGACAAATAAATCGGATTCTATTTCTGAGAACTAGATCATGAATTGAAAAATGTAAAATTCATTTCTTGTGTCGAATTTGATGATTTTAAATTGCAGTTCTTTATAAAGTTTTTACAAGAACGGAAAGAACTACAGATTTCTTGAATGCCTCTTATGGCTTTTTAGGTCTGCAAAAAGGTCACAATTTCTGCAAAAAATATGAATTAACATTTAACAAAACATGTTAATTTACGTAAAAACTATTGTATTGATCAGAAATGTCCGATAGTTAAAGCAATTAAATTAAAACAATAAAATTAACATATTCTCAACAAAAACGAATATAAAACACTTTATTACTTATGCCACAGCTTCATTAATATTATTAAAGTGCGTCAAAGTGAATTGTCTCTGACATCCGCAATATTAAGTGTAATATTGAAACAAATTTTAAAAATATAATTAAAATATGCAAATATGTATTTTTTCTGCATCTTCTCTTTTCTTGCCTTTAAACTTATCATTTAAAAGTTTCATACTTTTTCTATGCCAACTACAAACTGCATAATTCGCCTTTATGCTCACAAGACTGTTGAAATGAGAGACATTCGCCAACGTGTTCGCAGGTAGAAATGAAAACGTTCGACCGCGTCCCGAACCTCTCAGCTCCGAGCGAATGTGTTCACTCGGCGTCTGCATTCGTTTACACGGAACGACTATATTCGCTCGCTTCCGCCAACCGATCTCGTCCGAACGACGATTCGCTCAGGTGTTCTGTTTCTGGGATTCACCAATGACATCCATCCCACTGGTGTTTTCCGGGTATTGGAATGACATTGATGTGAGATTATTAACTATTATGGCGAAGAAACTCGAGGGTTATACCCCCAAACTCGAACAATGCCGCCAGAACCGTCACAGTAACACAGCTCCAATTCAACCAGAACATCGACGGGAAGCGGGAAACATGCCTATCAAAAAATTAACTTATGTCTATCATAACCGAAGAAAGGCCTTGATTCTGGATGTCTATCCTCAGTTGAATAAAAATGCAAACATAGATTATCTGGAAGAACAAAAGATGTGCTGGTCGTTGAACAGATAGTCTTACAAAACGCAATACGTCAGCTGACGAATTTTCATGAAGATAGGATCCATTACAAGAATGCTTATGACTTTCTGTCACATAGTTAGCTAATGAAGATCTTAGAAGTATTTGACGTTAGACAAACAGATCACGAAATACTTCGAAGTACGTAGGTATCTTCTTGCTTTCACTATTTAGGCCTGCTGGCATGTCCCAATTTCAAATCACCGTAGAATACAGTCCTCCCGAGTCTCTTCTGTCGCGAGGTCTGGCCTTTGTAATTGTTTTGGCTAGACGATTGTAGTTCATTCTTTCTATACGCTCTAACCACATGGAACACATTTCCTTCAAGGGGGCTCTCTCTCTTGAAAATGTCAGGTTACGCCGTCAGAAATTTTAAGAAATGAGCTCTATCTGCTGTTTATTTTAGCTCTATGATACAGCTCTAATGCCCTTCTCAAAAGTCCTGGGCAGGACCTAACTTGGGTATCAAACATCGAAGATCATTCCACTTCCTCTGCATGGATCATCATTAAACCTATTATATTTAATTAATTTCAAGCAGAAATTACGCACAAACTACTCATCTAAAAAAATTGTACATGGCCTTTTTCAAGGAGCTTATTTTGTACAACAGACTTTGTTTGAAGCAAAAATCTCTTATCTTCAATTTTGTAGTTTTGAAATGTTTTTTTTTTAAATTTTCAAAAAACCGAGCAATACCCCAAAATGAGACAAGCGTCATATTTTTATTGTCTCTTGTTACACAAGTGAAGAAAATTTAAAGAAAAAAATTGAAGCGGTTTTTGAGAAATTTTTTAAAAAAAATATTACAAACGCAAAATAAGCAAAAACTACTCTTTTCAAAAAAAAATGTACACGACCTTTTTTAAAGAGCTAATTTTGTACAACAGACTTTGTCTGAGACAAAAATCTCCATCTCCAGTTTTGAAATTTTAATTTTTGTTTGTTTTTTTTCAATTTTCGAAAAATCGGGGATGTTAACGAAAATGAGACCTGCCCCATTCTCTTAAAGTCCTTTGTATTATTCAACAACAAAATTTAATCAAACAATTTGGAGGCATTTAAAAAAAAATTGAAAATGTCCCAGGGGCTTCTAGTAAAGTACCCCCCAAAATTAAAATATCAGTTACAAATTTCAGGGTCCGCGACATTAGCTAGAACGTTTGGGGAATATTTTTGGAGGAAATCGGCTGAACGGTTTTTGCGTAGTGCGCACGTTGTGCACGGACGGACCAGACAGACGTTTTGCCGTCAATCGATTTTGAATTCTGGCTACACCACGTGTTAGAGTAATTTTTTTCTATATTTAACAACTAGATTTATCCACTTTTTCCTCCCCAGGCCCCGGAAAAAAGAATTTTTGTGTCAAAAATTCGCCGTTTTCCGGCGCACGATTACAATACTTTCTCTTCTTACGTTAGTAAATGCGAGAAAGTAAATATCTTATCTAAGATTTCCAAAACCTGGTGGTACCGGTGATTAGTACACTACTAGAATAATAGACTCAACGCAAACAGCTGGATTGCCAATCCGGTAAACGTATGTCTGCTCATCGCGTACTCCGCACGTGCAGTAAAGATAATAAAATATCTCTCACAGATCTGGAGGCAGTGAATTTCATTAGATAACATAAACTTTTCACATAGAAAAGCAAACACAGGACCTACATCTAAAATTCCAGGAAGATGTAGCTCGTTGACATGGGAGAGACAAGGGAGGCGTCGCAGTTCCAGTAGATTTCAGACTGGAAGAATCGAAAGAAGATCGAAAAAATTACAAAATATCTTTTTTCCACATAGAGCTGGGCATACTCTTATGATAAGGCGGGCTCATACTCATAGAATTAACAAAACACCTTGGCATGCTACGAATTGGTCCGGGTCTAGCTTACCAATGGCAAAAGATCACATAGCTGTGAACCTTTCATATTCTGCATACATACCTCAAGGATTCCTACGTCCTTGGGTAGGAACCAAATCCAAAGGTGTAACAACCGGTATAAGAACAAAGGAATGACTTTAATATTGATGATGGTGGTGACGATGATGATTAATAATAATAATAATAATAATAATAATAATAATAATAATAATAATAATAATAATAATAATAATAATAATAATAATAATAAACAATAACAACAACAACAACAAGTTACTGTCTGGGATTATTAACCTTGAAAGAAATGTGTCACCAGGAAATAGTTGCTCTAAGAAAATATTTCTTGGATAAAAGACTAGCATCCAGTCTCCATGGCAGGGTTATGAAAGTTAGGATTACCAGATGTTCTGATTTAATAGGACTGATTTTTGGAACCTCTCTTGACTGTCCTGATTTTTGAATATGTATCAACTATTTACTGTTTAATTTAATTTTATTTTTTTTAGTATAAAATATACAAAAAATAAAATTGTGAGAGAAAAAGTGACAATAGGAGTGAAACTCTAAGTAAAGTTTCTAACTAAATGAACGATAAGTATGTCGTTTTCTTCTATTTGTATGGGGAATATTGAAACAGACATAGGAAGAATCTTTAATAGTAAAGCTGAGTTAGTTTTATAATTTACTGTTAAGTACAGTAATAATATTTAAATTTATCCCTCTTCTGTAGGGACATAAGAACTTTGTACATGTATGGCATTACAAAAAATATCCATACTTTTTGTGTAGTGTCCTGATTTTTTGATCCAACTATCCAAATTTTTTTAACCAGGTCTCTGGTAACCCTAATAAAAGTAGATATCTGGAGTTCACTGCATTTATATACAGAGGTAAGTTCTCATCGACACCTGTAGCAAACAGATTCACTGAATGGATGACTAAGACTGAGTGGAAACACTTCGGAAGATTCTTGAATAATTTGGTTGATTTGGAAGCATTCAATATCTAGCTAATAACTGGCAGCATCTTCAATAAAAGAGCCACACTTGCTATTTAAGGTTATGTAGCCACAATGAACGATTCCAGAAAATATTATTAGGCTAGAAGATTTAAAATAATAACTTGTGTTTGCAATTTACACAAGGAGATCCTCAGCATATAAAATCTGGAGGTTCTGTTCTAGCTCCCAAGCCAACAAAAAAATGTAGCTGGTATTATAGCACATGGGCTAACAATGATGAACGATCTATACTTCAATTTTTTTGAAGTGGCGAATGACATTATATCATTTTCACACCTCCTGCCTTATAAAATGAATCTTTTTAATTAATTCATGAAAGTCCTTGTCAATGGGACTCATGGCCTCAGAAATGTGCTTTACCACTGTTAAAAAGATTCATTTTTTAAGGTAACAGGTGTAACAATGGCCTAATGTCACCTGCAACTTAAAAAAAATTGAAGTATAGTTAGTGGAAAGATATCGAATTATTGGTACAAACCTGAACAAGTTCTAGAAAGATTAGTTCAAATTGTACTGGGGATGGAAAATTACAATTGATTGCCAGTTCCTCATAATCAACCCGTCGTAGTGCTTCTGAACAAGGAGAAAGAGAAGAAAGTTTTTTTGATCAGCACTGATCTATTTCTAGTTAACAACTACAAAAGAGGGAAAGAGAAAAATACCATGGATTAATATATAATCAAGACTACTTGGAAACTGGAAGAGGTTGTTTTTTGTTGGGCATTTCAGCATTGTAGATTGCATCAGTCTTTGTTTGTTAGCATTCATCAGTTGATGGAAAGCTGGTGTTAAAATGCAGAGAGAGGTATTGCATTAAACTGCGAATATGGTTAGGGGTATTTTAAATAACACAGTTATACAGTATACTAGCCTATATGGCCATTCTGAACTTTTCACAAGGCACTTCTAGACATGGGTAATAATAATAAATATAAACCAATAAATATAAGTTTTAAACACATATCTAACCCTCATCTTAGCGTGCTCATTTATGATTATAAAATGGACCAGAATAGATCTTCAAGATATGAAGAGAAAAATCAGTATGAGGATGATACAGCATAGAATGTGAACTGAGGAACAGTTATAGAAAGAATGACTCTTCTCCTGTATTAATGTTTTTTGGACTGATTCATCACCCTCAATTGCATGTACAACAAATTGAGACATGGAAAATATTCCTTAAACAGTGACAGTAGTAAAAAAAAAAATTATGTGTTCTGGAAATAATGTGGTCCAACAATAAAACCTTCAACCATCACATCTACTAACAGAAGTTAATACAAAAAACCATTCATGGCAGCCATCCATCAATCACAATGATGAATACCATATAGGTCATGAGTTTGAAGGTCTATGTGATTAACAAGAGGGAACTTCTACAGTGAAACAGAATTCTGCATGGCTATTCAAGCCAAAATTATTGCTACAAGAAATTATACAAAATGTATACTAACTGAACAGATTGAAGAGCAAATTCAAAAGGTGCCATTATGAACCATCAAGAATATTTTTTATTCCACAGTGTGTTACTGAATCATGATACTAAAAGCTGCTGAAAAAAATTATTTTACGTTCTGGGTTTGTGAATGATGAGCATCTTTTAACATGTCACTAGTTACCAAAAGTTTTCACAAAGCTTTGATAAAGGAATTTTGGAATAACAGAAGAGGAAAACACTCTATACTATAACTATGAAACCACCTCAGTCATTAAAAATACAAAGTCAAAAGTAATGGGAAAGAGATATCAGAATTGACAACCTCTTAAACATAATTTAAAGGAAGTATACAATTAAAAAATTCTACAATCTGGGGAAAGAAATTGTTTTTGAGGAAATTTGCAAAACTGTTCTATTGTTTCTTTCAACAATCAGTTCAGTACCAAACAAATTGATAAAACATAAGAAACAGTTCAACATTGAACAGTTTACAACAGATTCAAAGAAAAGTTATATTGAATACTTGCAAATTCCATTCAAAATTTTGAAAGACATAAACACCACTTCATGTGAACTTTCAACGAAATCTCTATCCTCATTCACCAGATCTATTAACATCATGATACACTGAGGATTTATAATTCAGAAACTGTTTCAGCAGCTTTCAGTATTAGGTATAAGTAAAATACTAAGGAATAAATTAATAATATTTACACTATACTCATGAAATTTATTTCAGAATAAAGTTTTGAAAAATAACAGAAGTTAGAAATAAATTTTTGGTTTTCTTGGATTTCTTTTCTAATTATTTATAAAAATATATCTTCTTTCTTAAAATCTTTATAAAAGAAGTAAAAATTTGATGAATATATGCTTCTGTTTATATTGAAGATAAGTGTGTCGTAAGTATGTTCTTTTCGAAAATGTTATGGTACCTTTGAAATTTCAAATATTTTGAAAAATAATACAGTTCACAAAGTTATTAGTATTAAAATGCTTAAGGTTTAGAATCTGATTTGGTCAAACAATGTCTATTCACTTCTTAAATAATTATATGTATAAATTTGATTAATATAAAGTAATGATTTTCATACATTGTTACATGTGTAAATTTGGCAACAGATTTAAAAAAACACATTTTTGAAGTGTATGGATCAATGTCTTTCAAAAACAAAATCAAAACAACAAAACAACAAAACAACAAAAAACAAAAAAATAATAAAAAAGCTCACTTACAATCTCATTACATGAAGTATAAAATAAGATACGGAAAACAAAATATCTAATGAAACACATGCACTCTTAAACACATATTATACACAAAAATATACATCACTCTTATTTCATTTACAAAAATCTAAGATAAGGCCCTATAATGAGAGGGTGAACTGAGGAATTAAGTCTGATTACTATCCTATACACACCCAAAGTGAAAACAGAACCACTTTTTTAAGCTATTTGATTCTAGTAAAAAGAATGAAAAAAAGGATACTGGAAGCTAAAGGTATATTTGGAAAGGTGTTACATTGAGCCATGTGGGTCTGATGGATTAAATTGTTTAGTAAATATTAGAGAGAATATATTTACTAAGAATATAATTTGTGAGCAAAAAACAAGACATAGTCAGCAATCAACTGTGAATTGTAATCACTTGCATTCTGTAACTAAGTACTTGCTCAGGTTTTTGCAGATATTGGAAATAAACACTCCAGTTTCAAGTGGATTGGATATGGTGAAGGCCTTCTTCATACTTTCAAAAGTGATAAGATAATAATTAGTCTAATAGAATATTGCGAAGAAAACAAGCTTTACTAAAAATTAAATTAGATATTTTCTAGTGATTTGGAAAGAAATAATTCAGATATCGGTGACATATTGCAAACCATGTGGAACAAGTGAGTAAAATAAAAGAAGCCCTTCTGACTCTAGTAAAAATACTTGCAATTATAATAAGTTCAAAAGATATACTGAAATACATATTTAAAGAAACTACAAAGCAGGCATTAAATACAACAAATTATTTTGCTAAAGGAGTTCAAACAACATGGGTCACTTAATGTGAATATATTTGTAGTAATTTACAGCCAACTATAGAGGTACCTAGATATGACAAATATAATTTAGTATATAAATCTGTGTACATGACAAAATAATCACAGGAGAATGAAGATAAACATTCCTTTTTTTCAGTGCAGTGGATGAATTACTTAGTGAGAGTCTCACCACTACAGATGGGCACAAGTTTCTAAAACACTAATGGGAATGAGATAAGTCTACAGTGTAAACTTAATGTACAAATCAGCAAGACCACCTGACAGCATACCCAAGTTGTTATAAGTAATCATTTGATCACCCTGAAATAAAAACAAGTTTAAGTATTCAAATTGAAAACTGTAAAACAATACCAACATTTCAAGACTGAAGCATGCGATGCATATGTGTGGCTATATTAGAATTTACTTTTGCAATCAGTTGTTGACATATCAACACCAATTCTGTTTCCACTATGTTTTTTGGACGAGGTATTTCTTGTTAATAGATTAAAGGTTTCTCATGCTATTTTTCTTGTTCAGATGCTTCTGTTTCATCATTAATTCATGCTGCGTGCAATTGTACAATGCAGTTTTCCAGAACCAACATATAATAAAATGGAATATATATATTCATGAAAAATTTAAAAAAACAAACAAACAAAAAAACAACCAAAAACAATACGCACAATGCAAACGTTGAATTAAAGCTTCATCACATAACCATGCCTGTGTTCTGCCACATGATGCTGTGTCATGCTACACGTGTATCATGCCGTAACATGCCATGCAATGCCATTCATTTCCAATCGCTTCATTTTATTACATCATGCTTTGTTATGTAACAGCATCAAGCCATGCATTCTTTCATGTCATGCAAACATAACATATCCTATTCATATTCATTATGTTCCATGCTTTTCTAAGAGGGAAGAGGAATACAAAGGTAAAAATGGTTGGAAATTTGGGGATACTTGAGCACATGTAGAAATATTGAGGGAGGTAATTTAAATGTCATTTCTATTGTAAAAGGAAATGTTCTGGTTCTTCAATTGATAATTTATCACTCATGGGGAAAATGGTTTTCCAAATGTGGAGCATAAAAAAGCACGTATAACTATTATAGTTTTAAAAACAGAAGGCTTAATAAGTTTCAAAATATGATGGATGTTATTACCTACCAAAGCTCTTCTCTTAGGAGTATTACACACAGAAACATTTATAAATAAAGTACATGAGAGAATATCAATACAATATTGTGAATCTTCTACTTTTGAAATCACTTTGACTACTGATGTTAAAAGCTACAACAAATCTATAGTAACATGCCAAAAGAACTAAAATATCTACTATGAAAATTTGTATCAACTGAAATTCAACCCAGTAATTTTCCTTTGGTCTTTTCTAATTTGAAAGACAACTAGGACAATTTCCCAAAATGTCTGTATGCATAATTTTTTCTCAAAATTAAAACGTATCAATAGTCTTCAATAATTCGTTATATTCCATTTGAATACTTTTTATCACTATTTTTCACATGTTACCCTAGCAAGAAGTAGCTTTTAATATCATAAAATACATTTCTCAGAGGTTTTCCACCATTATTCAATTTCCTCATTACAAATGCATATTTAAAATACATTCTTAATATAATTAGTATTTCTGAGAAGTAAACTACAAGTTGTTATGAGAACTATAATTTTATTAAATCAAATTAAAATATATATTTCCACTTCAATGAAGGTAAGATGTGCAGTAAATATATTTACTAATAACTATCTTTTTGAAATATTTCTTGACTTATCACACTATTCTCAACTCATTTATTACATTAAGACATTTTGCTTAATGAAGTCAGATCATCACACTACCATAACTTTAAATCATGCTTGCATCAACTCACTCTCTCTACATTCTTTTCTCACTCTCTCTTTTCACTTTCATTCATTTTGTGCTTTTAACTAATTCACTACAATGGTGGTGTTATCTTACCCGAACTCCATAAGCCACAATCTTCAGAATACACTCAATGGTAAACATGCTGGTAAACCCGATGTTCATGTAGTGGAGAGTATTCTTGTATAATGTGCTTTGGTTGTCATACTAGAACAAATAGTGAAGAAACCAAGAAAAACACAAATAATAAAGACAAATAAAGAAGAATGCACAATCACAGTAAACTGAAGTTACCAATTACCATCAATACCACAAACAACTTTACAATAGGCATAAGAATTAGGAAATGTAAGAAAATGGTTTCAGAACAGGTTGGTAATACACAAAGGGA